>CADEHL010001271.1:1777500-1835000 GCA_902827135.1 Harpagifer antarcticus | reverse complement strand
AGAACGAGCTTGATAGACACCAAAATGACATAAATCAAATTAGCCCGTCAGGCAGTGACAAGAAGTCAAGAGTCCAAATTCTCCAACTCATCCCAAAGAACACTGATCTTCAAGTTGAGTCACACTCAACTCAAGACTGAGGTTTTTTCGAGAACGTCTTCAGGTTGGGTGTGGTTTCCAAATATCGCTTGATTCTTGTATATATAATGGCAGTGGTGGGATTTGAACCCACGCCTCCTGAGAGACTGGAGCCTTAATCCAGCGCCTTAGACCGCTCGGCCACACTACCTGTTTTCAATGAGAAAATGAATCTAACCGAGAAATCACAGAAGAACGAGCTTGATAGACACCAAAATGACATAAATCAAATTAGCCCGTCAGGCAGTGACAAGAAGTCAAGAGTCCAAATTCTCCAACAATTGGCAACTCATCCCAAAGAACACTGACTTTCAAGTTGAGTCACACTCAACTCAAGACTGAGGTTTTTTCGAGAACGTCTTCAGGTTGGGTGTGGTTTCCAAATATCACTTGATTCTTGTATATATAATGGCAGTGGTGGGATTTGAACCCACGCCTCCTGAGAGACTGGAGCCTTAATCCAGCGCCTTAGACCGCTCGGCCACACTACCTGTTTTCAATGAGAAAATGAATCTAACCAAGAAATCACAGAAGAACCAGCTTGATAGCAACCAAAATGACATAAATCAAATTAGCCCGTCAGGCAGTGACAAGAAGTCAAGAGTCCAAATTCTCCAACTCATCCCAAAGAACACTGATCTTCAAGTTGAGTCACACTCAACTCAAGACTGAGGTTTTTTCGAGAACGTCTTCAGGTTGGGTGTGGTTTCCAAATATCACTTGATTCTTGTATATATAATGGCAGTGGTGGGATTTGAACCCACGCCTCCTGAGAGACTGGAGCCTTAATCCAGCGCCTTAGACCGCTCGGCCACACTACCTGTTTTCAATGAGAAAATGCACCTAATAAAAAAATCACAGAAGAATGAGCTTGATAGCAACCAAAATGACATAAATCAAATTAGCCCGTCAGGCAGTGACAAGAAGTCAAGAGTCCAAATTCTCCAACTCATCCCAAAGAACACTGATCTTCAAGTTGAGTCACACTCAACTCAAGACTGAGGTTTTTTCGAGAACGTCTTCAGGTTGGGTGTGGTTTCCAAATATCACTTGATTCTTGTATATATAATGGCAGTGGTGGGATTTGAACCCACGCCTCCTGAGAGACTGGAGCCTTAATCCAGCGCCTTAGACCGCTCGGCCACACTACCTGTTTTCAATGAGAAAATGAATCTAACCAAGAAATCACAGAAGAACCAGCTTGATAGCAACCAAAATGACATAAATCAAATTAGCCCGTCAGGCAGTGACAAGAAGTCAAGAGTCCAAATTCTCCAACATTTGGCAACTCATCCCAAAGAACACTGATCTTCAAGTTGAGTCACACTCAACTCAAGACTGAGGTTTTTTCGAGAACGTCTTCAGGTTGGGTGTGGTTTCCAAATATCACTTGATTCTTGTATATATAATGGCAGTGGTGGGATTTGAACCCACGCCTCCTGAGAGACTGGAGCCTAAATCCAGCGCCTTAGACCACTCGGCCACACTACCTGTTTACAATGAGAAAATGAATCTAACCAAGAAATCACAGAAGAACCAGCTTGATAGCAACCAAAATGACATAAATCAAATTAGCCCGTCAGGCAGTGACAAGAAGTCAAGAGTCCAAATTATCCAACTCATCCCAAAGAACACTGATCTTCAAGTTGAGTCACACTCAACTCAAGACTGAGGTTTTTTCGAGAACGTCTTCAGGTTGGGTGTGGTTTCCAAATATCGCTTGATTCTTGTATATATAATGGCAGTGGTGGGATTTGAACCCACGCCTCCTGAGAGACTGGAGCCTTAATCCAGCGCCTTAGACCGCTCGGCCACACTACCTGTGGTGAATGAGAAAATGAATCTAACCAAGAAATCACAGAAGAACGAGCTTGATAGCAACCAAAATGACATAAATCAAATTAGCCCGTCAGGCAGTGACAAGAAGTCAAGAGTCCAAATTCTCCAACTCATCCCAAAGAACACTGATCTTCAAGTTGAGTCACACTCAACTCAAGACTGAGGTTTTTTCGAGAACGTCTTCAGGTTGGGTGTGGTTTCCAAATATCACTTGATTCTTGTATATATAATGGCAGTGGTGGGATTTGAACCCACGCCTCCTGAGAGACTGGAGCCTTAATCCAGCGCCTTAGACCGCTCGGCCACACTACCTGTTTTCAATGAGAAAATGAATCTAACCAAGAAATCACAGAAGAACCGAGCTTGATAGCAACCAAAATGACATAAATCAAATTAGCCCGTCAGGCAGTGACAAGAAGTCAAGAGTCCAAATTATCCAACTCATCCCAAAGAACACTGATCTTCAAGTTGAGTCACACTCAACTCAAGACTGAGGTTTTTTCGAGAACGTCTTCAGGTTGGGTGTGGTTTCCAAATATCACTTGATTCTTGTATATATAATGGCAGTGGTGGGATTTGAACCCACGCCTCCTGAGAGACTGGAGCCTTAATCCAGCGCCTTAGACCGCTCGGCCACACTACCTGTTTTCAATGAGAAAATGAATCTAACCAAGAAATCACAGAAGAACCAGCTTGATAGCAACCAAAATGACATAAATCAAATTAGCCCGTCAGGCAGTGACAAGAAGTCAAGAGTCCAAATTCTCCAACTCATCCCAAAGAACACTGATCTTCAAGTTGAGTCACACTCAACTCAAGACTGAGGTTTTTTCGAGAACGTCTTCAGGTTGGGTGTGGTTTCCAAATATCGCTTGATTCTTGTATATATAATGGCAGTGGTGGGATTTGAACCCACGCCTCCTGAGAGACTGGAGCCTTAATCCAGCGCCTTAGACCGCTCGGCCACACTACCTATTTTCAATGAGAAAATGCACCTAATAAAAAAATCACAGAAGAATGAGCTTGATAGCAACCAAAATGACATAAATCAAATTAGCCCGTCAGGCAGTGACAAGAAGTCAAGAGTCCAAATTCTCCAACTCATCCCAAAGAACACTGATCTTCAAGTTGAGTCACACTCAACTCAAGACTGAGGTTTTTTCGAGAACGTCTTCAGGTTGGGTGTGGTTTCCAAATATCGCTTGATTCTTGTATATATAATGGCAGTGGTGGGATTTGAACCCACGCCTCCTGAGAGACTGGAGCCTTAATCCAGCGCCTTAGACCGCTCGGCCACACTACCTATTTTCAATGAGAAAATGCACCTAATAAAAAAATCACAGAAGAATGAGCTTGATAGCAACCAAAATGACATAAATCAAATTAGCCCGTCAGGCAGTGACAAGAAGTCAAGAGTCCAAATTCTCCAACATTTGGCAACTCATCCCAAAGAACACTGATCTTCAAGTTGAGTCACACTCAACTCAAGACTGAGGTTTTTTGAGAACGTCTTCAGGTTGGGTGTGGTTTCCAAATATCACTTGATTCTTGTATATATAATGGCAGTGGTGGGATTTGAACCCACGCCTCCTGAGAGACTGGAGCCTTAATCCAGCGCCTTAGACCGCTCGGCCACACTACCTGTTTTCAATGAGAAAATGAATCTAACCAAGAAATCACAGAAGAACCAGCTTGATAGCAACCAAAATGACATAAATCAAATTAGCCCGTCAGGCAGTGACAAGAAGTCAAGAGTCCAAATTCTCCAACATTTGGCAACTCATCCCAAAGAACACTGATCTTCAAGTTGAGTCACACTCAACTCAAGACTGAGGTTTTTTCGAGAACGTCTTCAGGTTGGGTGTGGTTTCCAAATATCGCTTGATTCTTGTATATATAATGGCAGTGGTGGGATTTGAACCCACGCCTCCTGAGAGACTGGAGCCTTAATCCAGCGCCTTAGACCGCTCGGCCACACTACCTATTTTCAATGAGAAAATGAATCTAACCAAGAAATCACAGAAGAACCAGCTTGATAGCAACCAAAATGACATAAATCAAATTAGCCCGTCAGGCAGTGACAAGAAGTCAAGAGTCCAAATTCTCCAACAATTGGCAACTCATCCCAAAGAACACTGACTTTCAAGTTGAGTCACACTCAACTCAAGACTGAGGTTTTTTCGAGAACGTCTTCAGGTTGGGTGTGGTTTCCAAATATCACTTGATTCTTGTATATATAATGGCAGTGGTGGGATTTGAACCCACGCCTCCTGAGAGACTGGAGCCTTAATCCATTCAGAAATGGCAATTTACTATGGATAATTTCTGACCAGAAGATGATTCTAGTGGACTTTCTACAACAATACCCTCACGTAAGATGTCGAGCTGCAGACAGATACTGCAGTGTTTCCTATCATTTCAAGTGTGTTGATGTCAGCAACCTGCAGCATGTCTCCCATATGTGATCCAGACAGCAGGACATAATTATTGTGTGTTCCTCGGCACGTCATCTGGCTCTCTAGGAGAAGCGAGCTCGGTCAGCCTCACTGACTCCCTCACCCGTACATCTTAGTTAGTGTGTGTGTTTCTGTCTGTCTGTGTGTGTGCGTGTGCGTGTGTGTGCGTGTGTGTGTGTGTGTGCGTGTGCATGCATGCGGGTATGAGTTGCATGCCTTTTATCCAGAAGATAGGTAGACAGGCAGGAAGGGATGGCATATTACTTTTGTTTACAACACTGCAAAAAGTGCAAGTGTGTATTTGTCTCCCTCACAGTGAACATGTGTGAATGTGTGGATGTCAAAATACACAAACCAAGCATTTATTCCCCCGTAGCAGGAGTGTGTGTCAAATCCAGGTGAGTGTGACAGATCGGGGGCTGCTCTACACTGACAGGGGAGGCAAGGCCATCTTGCTTGTATTATTCATGAGAGCTCAGACAGAACAGCAGCACAGTAATGTGGAGCTGCAGCTCGGAGTTGTGTCATCAGCATCACAGTGTTACAGCAGCACAGCTGTCACTGCAGGACAACTGAATATATGGAAGAAACTCAGACACACTTTTAGTTAGCAAAGTGTATTATTTGAATAAAATGTATTAGATTAATATGAATACAGCAGGGAATAAAATTAAATAATATAATAAAATCAAAATAATAATAATAGTAGTAATAACAATAATAATATTAAAATAGTACTTATAATCAATAATAATAATAAGACACAATTCTAACTATAACAGTGATATAATAATAATAGTAATAAAGCATTTGTTTTTGAAAAATTTGAAAAATATACAATATTATTACAATTTAGACTACATGTATTTGACATACATTCAATTACAAAATGCCAATATACCAATACTAAAGTATGGAATGCCGTTTAAGCCAAAATTAAATAAATGAATAAATACATAAATAATTAAATAAATAAATATGGTTCTGAAATAAATAAATGAGGCAATAAATATATATAAATGGAAATTTAAATACACATTTATTTATTTTATTTATGTCACAGCTCTTTTTATTTCCATTTCTTATATTCAAATGAACGTGGCGTGGTTAGCTCACAGTTCCAGACCAAAGCAACAGCACCACACTGACTCATTGGCCGTGTCTCAATTCAGGGGTTGCATACTTCGAAGGGTGCATTCGTAGACTGCTCACGTCACTTCCGCCGAAAGAAAGCTGTCCCAATTTTTTAAAAAGACGAGACTCCTTCGAATGCGGCCCACGAATGCAGCCTACTTTTCCCCAATTTGAAGGATACATCTGATGTACACTCCGCAGCCTACCATATCCCAGGGTGCAATGCGCGCAGGGAAGAGGGAGTTTTTTTCAAATGAAATGGATTCCGGGTTGCGTTCCGATAATCCAAAAATCAGCTCCTAAATGCTAACCCTATCTCCTATTCCTTGACCTCTGAGTGACACGTCACGGGGTTAAGGGATAGTGGATAGGAGAATTCAAAAGGACTTAGGAGAAGAGACTGCAGTACTTTAGAGAATCCGAATGCACTTTCACTATCCGACATGTTTATGATGCGCCAGTGGACGTCATAAATGTGCATCTGCTGCTGTGGGGAAACTATGGAAACTACAGTTTTCTATAGCGGACTACAACATGGATGTTTAATAAGAACGAGGGACTACTGTAAACTCATCTAGAGACTCTGGACCGTGCTCTGATGCTGTTGCTTTATGCTTTATGAACGTGGACAACAGAGAAACATATTCTTCATGACCAAAGTTGGAATTGAAATAAAAAATGAAAGTGAAACTTATGCTCGTCACCCTCTCCCTCCGGTCCCACATTAATACAAATGATCCCAATAGGTATGATTGTATGAAAATATCTTAAAAATCAATACAAATGTATTTATTATAATCTATCACTGTGTATATCACCATTCAAACATCTTTTAAAAGCGCGGGGGTCATTTCATGCACGTGTAAAAGCATATTTTTCACTCGTGAGTAGCTTGTTTTGTGCGCTAGAATATTGACCCAAATCTGACTCCATACAACGTTTCATTTGGATTCATTTCTCCAACAGTCAACTATTTTCATAAAGAATATATATATTTTTTCAAAGTCAACTTTATTGTTAATCTTACTCAGTTTGTGTTTATAGACAGAGAGATCAAAAAGACGTTTAAATAAAATAAAATTATACAATTTACAGATATGTATACAAATATATATATCCTATATACACCATCATGTATAATGATGGTGTATGATGTAGAAGGAAGTGTGGTAGATAACAAGTAAATATAGAGTTACATACAGATCCATGTTACAGCAAAAGATGGAATAACTAAGAAGTACACAGTATAATAATAATTACATGCAACAATTAAATAACTGCTCATCATCTCCACCACAATCCCCAATCTGCTGTGTCCTGTTTTCCTCCCCTCTGCATAACACCCCATCACACATACGAAACACAACGCAGAGTCCGAGGGTGTTAAGAGTATGTTTATTTAAAACGGGTTGTAACAATTTAAATATTGTTACAACCCGTTGCTGCAGATATACGCTGTACAACATCAGGAAGATTCGTCCCCAGCTGACCCAGAAAGCCACCCAGGTTCTGGTCCAGGCTCTCGTCACCTCACGCCTAGACTATTGCAACTCCCTCCTGGCTGGTCTACCTGCATGTGCCATCCGACCTCTGCAGCTCATCCAGAATGCAGCGGCTCGTCTGGTCTTCAACCTTCCAAAATGTTCCCACACCACTCCGCTCCTCCGCTCCCTTCACTGGCTCCCGGTAACTGCTAGAATCCCCTTCAAGACACTAGTATTTGCATACCATGCTGCGAATGGATCTGGCCCTGCCTACATCCAGGACATGGTTAAACTGTACACCCCAGCGCGTGCACTCCGCTCTGCATCAGCCAAACGACTCGCTGCAACCTCGCTGCGAGGGGGACCCAAGTTCCCATCAGCAAAAACACGTGGGTTTGCTATCCTGGCTCCAAGATGGTGGAATGAGCTCCCCATTGACATCAGGACGGCAGAAAGCCTGCACATCTTCCGGCGCAGACTGAAAACTCATCTCTTTCGACTCCACTTCGAGCGATAGAATTACTAACAAAGCACTTATATACTAATATAGGACTGGCTTATCTAAAGCCAGCTGAGTAGCACTTGAAATGTTTGGCTCTATGATACCTGATGTACTTATATGATTCTGTCTTTTTTTTTTCAGATTTCCATGCCATGCAGGGTCTTTGGGGATGGGGATGATGATCGCCTCCTTCGTGGAGAATATATAACCCACCCTCCTCACGGAGACACTCCGTGTGGACACTCACCTCCAGCAGGGCAGATGGCTGCACAAGTCCATCGGGTGATGCTCCCAAAACATCGACTCACTCACAAAGAGACCAGACTCAAACACTGTCACTTGATAGGCCTCCACAAAAGCCTTCACCCCTTCGGCCTCGTTTACAACCCCCCAGTTGACAGCCATGACTCCATCCAAGTTGTACCCCCCAAGCACCCTCTTCATGAGGGACGCGCATGGAGTGGATGAAAGTCCCGACCCGCAGCACAGCACCAAAATTGCTGGCTGTCAACCTGCCCCGCCTGTGTAACTGCCACTGAGGATTTGCCCGCTGTCCTACGGTGGCTGTCTGGATGGCAGCTTGCTGGTCTCTGCTCAGTCGCATTGAGGCAAGAATGGCCTCAAGCCCCCGACCCCCATGCCCCTTCACCAGCTCCCGGCACGGTGACAATGGCCTGATGTTGAGGCCGCGGCTCTGGCTCAGGTGACAAAAGCCATGCCATACCACACTCAGTGCAGGCCTGAACCAATCTACATCCTCAGTGGCGATGTCTCTGGCCAGTGGGTTGTATGTCTCCTCTCGCTGTTGGTAAAGTTGAGACACTGGACTACTAGACTTCTTTTGAAGTGCCAGGCTTCCTCCACTGGCACTCAACATCTGTGGAGCTGATCTGCCACATGGCAAATATTGCCAATGCTGCAGCGTGGCTGCATTTGTCCATCCCCCGTGCACAATCACAGACAGCGCTCTGCATCGCGCCATCGTCTCCCATGCAGATCTGTACAAATAAAGTAAGTACCATTTGTTAGCATGCTATAATAGATTGAATGAGGATCTGGGGGTGGGAGGGTTTATTTTTCCATAGTTTTGTCCTCTTGTCTGATTGTTGTTATTGTTTGTTTTTTCTGTATTTTTGTAATTTGTGTTGTATTGGTTGTGATTGTACATTGTATTTTTCTAAATGTGTATGAATACATTTTTGAAAAACATTTGATCAACAATAAAAAAGGATTTGGTCAGGATCTAGACTCAGTGTGTAGTTTATTAATTAATCAATGCTCTCTACATTAGGAAAACACATACCAGTGTACCAGAGGGAGTCACACACAGCTGTGCCTAGATAACCAAACAAATTGATAAGATAACCAATCTACACACAGCAAATAAACTCAATGACACAACGAGATGTAAAAGGAGATCACACATACAGTATAGTCGATATAAAACTGGCCGCTTCAATCTGAAGAGCAACTAAAACAAAACACGGGAGTGTATCTTGTTCTTGTGAACACTAATGTTATCCACAGCATACACAGAGACCACAAAGTTCTAAAAGAAAACTAGTTACTATTTACAAAACACGTTAGTGTACCTTGTAGGCTGAGTGGTTTCACACAAAAAAATGTGTAACTTCACAGTTTTAAGACACATTTTATTTTTTTGACTTGCAAAATGTTCTTTTAAATTGACAAACATCATATGTATCATTCGTGGCACAATTCAAACGGGATCAAAAGATAACCTTTCTCTCTCCATTGACTTCAATGTATAATTTTCTGCTTCCGGGGTCCCATGGAGGCTCCCGGAAGGAGAGGGACTTCGCCTCTCTCTAGGAAAGAAGAAGAAATGTGAGGATCCACAGTAGGCCTAATGCCTCCCTGGTTTCCCTGTTTTCCCTGTTTGTCTAATTTCACTGATTGTCACTAGGCCCACTACTCACCTGCACCTGTATAAAACCCCGGTCATCACCTCCAGTCTTCGCCAGTTCGTCATATCCAGGTGTGGAAGAAGTATAGAGGCCAATCCCAAACCACTCCCTCGACCCTACCCCTCCGTGATGGAGTGAACTCCGTCTGTAGCCACACTCGCAGCTCAACGAGGCTCCCTCCTGTCAGATGGAGGGAGTAAATACAGCAGCAAGCTTTGGGACGGCCTCCCCTCTCTCCGGCAAGAAACAGGAAATGTCGTAACTGTATGTAACAACGGTTTCAAATCAGCATCTCTTAGACAAAAAGTTTAAATGAATAACTCAAATAAAACTCCAAACATCTTTCATTGTGTTTCAAGGCTCTTTTAGTTTTAAACCTGATGTTTATAAGCTTCTTAGTTTTTGCAACGGTCTGTAAATATACACAACTTTATAATAAAATGCACACATTTACCTTTTTCTAGACTAAACACAGGTATGATCCTAAGTTAAAAACATATGTGGTTATCATGAGGTTGTTAACGTCGCAGTTTATCAGTGGATGTTTTGCTGGAACTACTTGTAAACAGCGTGTTTCCTGACGGACACACACAGCGTGACTCCGGTCAGGTAGAGAACGGTCTCAAGTCAGCACCGCTGCAGACTCGCTGTTGAGGGCTTGATAGCCCACTCCTCCTCCACACTCGTTGCTTTGGAACAGCCCTCAATATGGCGGACCCTCCGCGTGAACGCGCAAACGGAGGGGTAGGGGTGTAGGGGGCGGTTTGGGAATGGGCCGTTAGAATCCTGTTTGTATCCTCCCTGCAGCACCACGAAACTTTATTCAGATACTTTCACATATGTTGCCCAAATACTGCACTGAATGCAATTTGGATATTTGCACTTGTCCATGGACCAAAACAAATGTATAAGTTGTGCATGCGTTGGGATCATAGACTGTATATATAAATGGACGTAGGGTCCGTGACGTCACCCATAGGATTCTGCAGAGTTGCCGTGAAAGCCCTAAGTAGGCGGAGTCGGCTACTAACGGCTCGACAGTGACGTCAGAGTCTATACTCCCGCCTTCTCCAGCCTGCTCCAAATAAGGGCAAAGAGGCGGGACAGGGCGGGTCCTGCTGCCAACGAGCGTGACGTTCCAGACCTAGCTCAGGCTAAGAAGCATAAGCTAACATTCTCTCAGTATTAAGCTAACAACCTATGGCTAACAACACAGTCTATGCTAACAACCCAGCTTGCAGTCACCGCTCCTCCTGCACATTTCCTGCTGAAATACATTGCATACCAAGGTCATTGTGTGGCACTTGGTTTTTGATTAAACAGTGTAGTTCCACTATATAAACGTTACATTCATAATCAAACGAGACAATCATCTAAAAGATATTTAGCTATTTGGTTATTATTCTTAATGCTTGTCATTCACACGTTAATAAAATAAAATAAGTACCGATACATAGCAGAATAATTGTTGGCGGTGTTCAGCTTAATAAACCTTGCTCAACATCATTATTTAGCTATACTACAGCGGGCTACAGGCGAACCAAGTCCGCGTTTCGATGCATTCCTTGATCTCACAGTTATAACGCCGGACTCCGCCGCTGGCCGAAGCTAACGGAGCCCCAGGGGGCTAGCTACGGCCGCCGGGACCTATGGCCGGGACGCGGCTAGCGAGCTAGCCCCCCTGCAGCCCCGTTTAGCTTCGGCGGCGTGGAACTCCGGCGAGCCCCACTGGGATAATTGGGGTCCCTTTTCACATTGCTCCCGTTAGCATTATGGGCGTCATAGCCATATAGTATAAAAGTCTTACCCAAGGCTGACTCATAAACTAAACTGTATATATGTATAAAGGGGTTACGTCTTAGCTGACTAATAAGCTACATAACAAGCTAAGCTAACAAGCACACAAACACCTGCTAACAGGGAAAAAAGCTGAAAGTAGACTTCTTGGAAGTTCTGTTAGTACATTCAAGCGCACAGGCACGACATTTTAATTATCTGGTATTTGTAACAAATATTCCCTAACAGGCACGATCACCACGAACACAGCTAAAGGGTCAAGTACAGTAACTACAACTAACTAACGTTGTAGCCTCTATGGTTGTAGCCTAGCAGAGTGGACAAGTTGCTGTTAGCTGACAGTGAGGCACCGTATCTGTCAATCAACGTGACCACGCCCTAATGTGTGCACAAACTTTAAGACCTAATATAAATAAAAGGGTCGTGTTAGAAAACAATTCACTCACAGATCCATAATCATGAAGGTGGAATCTAACTATATCGATAATACAAATGTATGGAGCCAGGGGGTAGAAACATGTTTTTTTTTTCTGCTGTAAAGTTGGGCATTTTAACATGGGGGTCTATGGAAATTGCTCCTTTCTGCAGCCATCGCCTATCGGCCAATATATGAACTGCAGTGTGTGGCACTTCCGTATTGGCTTCACGGCTCTACCCCACAGTTTGCCGCTTGGTTGGGATCTGTTCTCCTTGCAATAGTAGCATTTCCGAGCGCCTATGAAAGCAGCATTAGCTCCACCAACCTGTTGCAGAAGAAACGCCCCCCCTGCTCCCTCTCTCTCTCCCTCCCTCTCTCTGCCTGTATTTCAACTGCAGCTTAGCCTCAGCTCTCACTCAGCTTTCTGCAAACACACAGCATTAACTCTGACACTAACTGACCCTAAACATGGCTGCTGTCTAACCGGGTGGATCGTTTATGGAGGAAGAGGAGCGCTGGCTCCAAGTTGTGCTGCATTTTAATCCAAAGGATGGGTGAGTGATAGCACGCATATCCTAGCTTAGCTGCTAACACACTGCAAAAATGATAAGTTAAGTGTGTTTCTATGTTTTTTCTGAATGCATAGTGGGTTACTTCCATCGATATGGTTGCAACGAGGAGGCAAACGACAACGTGATTGTGAAGTCAAGTGAATCTTTCAACGAGCAGGCAGGACAGGTGAGTTTTATAATGATTATTAACAATTTTTGTTTAATGTTAAACTGATGGGCTAAGATGTAGGCTAGTAGTAGACCTGTTACTACCTGCAGCTAAAGTCTAACGGTTGTTATGCATGTTGTAGCTTATAAATATATTTTTAATTGCTTTTTTCTGCATTCAGTTGCACTGTGTGTATGCCAATGCTGCGTTCAGGTCAAACTGAAAAAAACAAGGAGGAAATGTGAACGTTATCATTTTGTTGTGTTTCTCACCGACTTCGATAGTTTTGCTGCTCTGTTTAATGCTACTGAAGCATTAATCCAAGCATTTCGTTTTAAGATATCATTTGTAATTGAATACAACTTGAACTATATGTATTTGCAGCGGCTTGACAGGAGTAGTCCATACATCTTTTTTATATGCTTTTTATCTGGTTAATGCTGTTCTGATACTGTTCACGCCAACACAAATATAAAATACAAAATAAAATTATTAACACATTGTATTGATACATTATGAAGTGAATAATATAGTGGCACATTTTACTTCTTTGTTTTTAAATAATGTCTATATCATGTATATCTCTCTTAAAACAAGGACAACAGAGAGAAAACTATATCAGGCAAAATGAAGGATCGGTCACTGACATCCAGTACAATTGTTTCGTCTATACTTTAAAGTTTCCCTTAATTACTGATTAGTTCTGTCTATGTCAGGTCCTTGTAGATTATCACCAGGTCACATGAATTTTGTAAATTAGTTTCCATATCTCATGTAGTTTTCTTTGCCACAAGACATTTTTTTAATGTATTGTATTCCATTTATTCATCTCCTACTGCAAATGTGTTGCTGATTTTGTTTGTTGTTCTGAATACAGTGTACAATGTGTATTAAATATTTCCAGCTGGTGTATGAGCTGAGAGGTACTGGTTGTCGTTCAAATGCCATTCACTCCTGGCTCCATAAATAAGAAATTCTTGGTTATCTCTCGTTTTGTCTGATAGGTGACGGCAGATGTGGCGCAGTTGCTAGGGGAACTGAAAGTGGACGCCATCTTGTGTGTGGCCGGAGGCTGGGCGGGAGGAAGCTGTAGCTCCAAAGGTCAGAGTTTAACCTTTTTGTTTGCTGTACAATTAATCATCAGCCATTTGTTTCCTTCAGCCATGCAGCCCAAATAAGTTGTACGGTAAATAGGAAGCAGCCGAGTGTTCTAGCTTAGCATAAAGAATGGACGGGTAGGAATCGGCTAGCATTGCTCTACCCAAAACAAATTAAATCCTACCTCCAAACATCTCTTAATCTCTGCTCAAAAATGTATGTGTTGAAAAACAAAAAACTTGGTCTAATTCAAGAAATGATCGGTTTAGATTGAAAGTTTTCTGTTTTTCTACTAATTTAATAATACACTTGTACACAAAGTGGGAGGGCAGAATGCATAGCTCCCGTTATTGTTATTCTAGATGTTATTGAATTGTATTAGATAACATTCAATTAGATATTATTGAAGAAATAACTAAATGCATAGAAAGAATACTTGATAGAAAACGTGAGACTACACTATAATAAATAGACCAACCCACTAAAAAAATATATTACCAAAGGATACTATTTGCATCAGCCAATGAGATATAACGTGTTAATTTGCGCCTTTTTAGGTGCTGGTATTCAGAGAGTTTCTGATGAGACAGAACCAGGCTAGCATTTTCCCCTGTTTCCAGTCCTTGCTAAGCTAACAGACTATACATCTTATGTTTTACTGACAGACATGAAAGTGGTATTGATCTTTTTAGGTAACACATATTTCACAGCGTATCTCAAAGTTGATAAGATAATACATATGGAACTAGTGTGTTGGAAGAACTATAAGATGCCAGCTAATTAATGTGAGGCTGTCCTTTTTTAACTTTTTTTTTCCCCACCTATCTTATAGATTTATACAAAAACACTGATCTGATGTGGAAACAGAGCAAGAGTCCAAATTCTCCAACTCATCCCAAAGAACACTGATCTTCAAGTTGAGTCACACTCAACTCAAGAATGAGGTTTTTTGAGAATGTCTTCAGGTTGGGTGTTGTTTCTAAATATCACTTGATTCTTGTATATATAATGGCAGTGGTGGGATTTGAACCCACGCCTCCTGAGAGACTGGAGCCTTAATCCAGCGCCTTAGACCGCTCGGCCACACTACCTATTTTCAATGAGAAAATGCACCTAATAAAAAATCACAAAAGAATGAGCTTGATAGCAACCAAAATGACATAAATCATATTAGCCCGTCAGGCAGTGACAAGAAGTCAAGAGTCCAAATTCTCCAACTCATCCCAAAGAACACTGATCTTCAAGTTGAGTCACACTCAACTCAAGACTGAGATTTTTTGAGAACGTCTTCAGGTTGGGTGTGGTTTCCAAATATTACTTGATTCTTGTATATATAATGGCAGTGGTGGGATTTGAACCCACGCCTCCTGAGAGACTGGAGCCTTAAACCAGCCCCTTAGACCGCTCCGCCACACTACCTGTTTTCAATGAGAAAATGAATCTAAACAAGAAATCACAGAAGAACCAGCTTGATAGCAACCAAAATGACATTAATCAAATTAGCCCGTCAGGCAGTGACAAGAAGTCAAGAGTCCAAATTCTCCAACATTTGGCAACTCATCCCAAAGATTCTTGTATATATAATGGCAGTGGTGGGATTTGAACCCACGCCTCCTGAGAGACTGGAGCCTTAATCCAGCGCCTTAGACCCCTCAGCCACACTACCTGTTTTCAATGAGAAAATTAATCTAACATAAAAATCTCAGAAGATTGAGCTTGATAGCAACCAAAATGACATAAATCAAATTAGCCCGTCAGGCAGTGACAAGAAGTCAAGAGTCCAAATTCTCCAACTCATCCCAAAGAACACTGATCTTCAAGTTGAGTCACACTCAACTCAAGACTGAGGTTTTTTCGAGAACGTCTTCAGGTTGGGTGTGGTTTCCAAATATCGCTTGATTCTTGTATATATAATGGCAGTGGTGGGATTTGAACCGACGCCTCCTAAGAGACTGGAGCCTTAATCCAGCGACTTAGACCGCTCGGCCACACTACCTATTTTCAATGAGAAAATGCACCTAATAAAAAAATCACAAAAGAATGAGCTTGAGAGCAACCAAAATGACATAAATCAAATTAGCCCGTCAGGCAGTGACAAGAAGTCAAGAGTCCAAATTATCCAACATTTGGCAACTCATCCAAAAGATTCTTGTATATATAATGGCAGTGGTGGGATTTGAACCCACGCCTCCTGAGAGACTGGAGCCTTAATCCAGCGCCTTAGACCGCTCGGCCACACTACCTGTTTTCAATGAGAAAATGCACCTAATAAAAAAATCACAAAAGAATGAGCTTGATAGCAACCAAAATGACATAAATCAAATTAGCCCGTCAGGCAGTGACAAGAAGTCAAGAGTCCAAATTCTCCAACTCATCCCAAAGAACACTGATCTTCAAGTTGAGTCACACTCAACTCAAGACTGAGATTTTTTGAGAACGTCTTCAGGTTGGGTGTGGTTTCCAAATATTACTTGATTCTTGTATATATAATGGCAGTGGTGGGATTTGAACCCACGCCTCCTGAGAGACTGGAGCCTTAATCCAGCGCCTTAGACCGCTCCGCCACACTACCTGTTTTCAATGAGAAAATGAATCTAAACAAGAAATCACAGAAGAACCAGCTTGATAGCAACCAAAATGACATTAATCAAATTAGCCCGTCAGGCAGTGACAAGAAGTCAAGAGTCCAAATTCTCCAACATTTGGCAACTCATCCCAAAGATTCTTGTATATATAATGGCAGTGGTGGGATTTGAACCCACGCCTCCTGAGAGACTGGAGCCTTAATCCAGCGCCTTAGACCCCTCAGCCACACTACCTGTTTTCAATGAGAAAATTAATCTAACATAAAAATCTCAGAAGATTGAGCTTGATAGCAACCAAAATGACATAAATCAAATTAGCCCGTCAGGCAGTGACAAGAAGTCCAGAGTCCAAATTCTCCAACTCATCCCAAAGAACACTGATCTTCAAGTTGAGTCACACTCAACTCAAGACTGAGGTTTTTTCGAGAACGTCTTCAGGTTGGGTGTGGTTTCCAAATATCGCTTGATTCTTGTATATATAATGGCAGTGGTGGGATTTGAACCGACGCCTCCTAAGAGACTGGAGCCTTAATCCAGCGACTTAGACCGCTCGGCCACACTACCTATTTTCAATGAGAAAATGCACCTAATAAAAAAATCACAAAAGAATGAGCTTGATAGCAACCAAAATGACATAAATCAAATTAGCCCGTCAGGCAGTGACAAGAAGTCAAGAGTCCAAATTATCCAACATTTGGCAACTCATCCCAAAGAACACTGATCTTCAAGTTGAGTCACACTCAACTCAAGACTGAGGTTTTTTGAGAACATCTTCAGGTTGGGTGTGGTTTCCAAATATCACTTGATTCTTGTATATATAATGGCAGTGGTGGGATTTAAACCCACGCCTCCTGAGAGACTGGAGCCTTAATCCAGCGCCTTAGACCGCTCGGCCACACTACCTGTTTTCAATGAGAAAATGTATCTAACCAAGAAATCACAGAAGAACCAGCTTGATAGCAACCAAAATGACATAAATCAAATTAGCCCGTCAGGCAGTGACAAGAAGTCAAGAGTCCAAATTCTCCAACATTTGGCAACTCATCCAAAAGATTCTTGTATATATAATGGCAGTGGTGGGATTTAAACCCACGCCTCCTGAGAGACTGGAGCCTTAATCCAGCGCCTTAGACCGCTCGGCCACACTACCTGTTTTCAATGAGAAAATGTATCTAACCAAGAAATCACAGAAGAACCAGCTTGATAGCAACCAAAATGACATAAATCAAATTAGCCCGTCAGGCAGTGACAAGAAGTCAAGAGTCCACATTCTCCAACTCATCCCAAAGAACACTGATCTTCAAGTTGAGTCACACTCAACTCAAGACTGACGTTTTTTCGAGAACGTCTTCAGGTTGGGTGTGGTTTCCAAATATCACTTGATTCTTGTATATATAATGGCAGTGGTGGGATTTGAACCCACGCCTCCTGAGAGACTGGAGCCTTAATCCATTCAGAAATGGCAATTTACTATGGATAATTTCTGACCAGAAGATGATTCTAGTGGACTTTCTACAACAATACCCTCACGTAAGATGTCGAGCTGCAGACAGATACTGCAGTGTTTCCTATCATTTCAAGTGTGTTGATGTCAGCAACCTGCAGCATGTCTCCCATATGTGATCCAGACAGCAGGACATAATTATTGTGTGTTCCTCGGCACGTCATCTGGCTCTCTAGGAGAAGCGAGCTCGGTCAGCCTCACTGACTCCCTCACCCGTACATCTTAGTTAGTGTGTGTGTTTCTGTCTGTCTGTGTGTGTGCGTGTGCGTGTGTGTGCGTGTGTGTGTGTGTGCGTGTGCATGCATGCGGGTATGAGTTGCATGCCTTTTATCCAGAAGATAGGTAGACAGGCAGGAAGGGATGGCATATTACTTTTGTTTACAACACTGCAAAAAGTGCAAGTGTGTATTTGTCTCCCTCACAGTGAACATGTGTGAATGTGTGGATGTCAAAATACACAAACCAAGCATTTATTCCCCCGTAGCAGGAGTGTGTGTCAAATCCAGGTGAGTGTGACAGATCGGGGGCTGCTCTACACTGACAGGGGAGGCAAGGCCATCTTGCTTGTATTATTCATGAGAGCTCAGACAGAACAGCAGCACAGTAATGTGGAGCTGCAGCTCGGAGTTGTGTCATCAGCATCACAGTGTTACAGCAGCACAGCTGTCACTGCAGGACAACTGAATATATGGAAGAAACTCAGACACACTTTTAGTTAGCAAAGTGTATTATTTGAATAAAATGTATTAGATTAATATGAATACAGCAGGGAATAAAATTAAATAATATAATAAAATCAAAATAATAATAATAGTAGTAATAACAATAATAATATTAAAATAGTACTTATAATCAATAATAATAATAAGACACAATTCTAACTATAACAGTGATATAATAATAATAGTAATAAAGCATTTGTTTTTGAAAAATTTGAAAAATATACAATATTATTACAATTTAGACTACATGTATTTGACATACATTCAATTACAAAATGCCAATATACCAATACTAAAGTATGGAATGCCGTTTAAGCCAAAATTAAATAAATGAATAAATACATAAATAATTAAATAAATAAATATGGTTCTGAAATAAATAAATGAGGCAATAAATATATATAAATGGAAATTTAAATACACATTTATTTATTTTATTTATGTCACAGCTCTTTTTATTTCCATTTCTTATATTCAAATGAACGTGGCGTGGTTAGCTCACAGTTCCAGACCAAAGCAACAGCACCACACTGACTCATTGGCCGTGTCTCAATTCAGGGGTTGCATACTTCGAAGGGTGCATTCGTAGACTGCTCACGTCACTTCCGCCGAAAGAAAGCTGTCCCAATTTTTTAAAAAGACGAGACTCCTCGAATGCGGCCCACGAATGCAGCCTACTTTTCCCCAATTTGAAGGATACATCTGATGTACACTCCGCAGCCTACCATATCCCAGGGTGCAATGCGCGCAGGGAAGAGGGAGTTTTTTCAAATGAAATGGATTCCGGGTTGCGTTCCGATAATCCAAAAATCAGCTCCTAAATGCTAACCCTATCTCCTATTCCTTGACCTCTGAGTGACACGTCACGGGGTTAAGGGATAGTGGATAGGAGAATTCAAAAGGACTTAGGAGAAGAGACTGCAGTACTTTAGAGAATCCGAATGCACTTTCACTATCCGACATGTTTATGATGCGCCAGTGGACGTCATAAATGTGCATCTGCTGCTGTGGGGAAACTATGGAAACTACAGTTTTCTATAGCGGACTACAACATGGATGTTTAATAAGAACGAGGGACTACTGTAAACTCATCTAGAGACTCTGGACCGTGCTCTGATGCTGTTGCTTTATGCTTTATGAACGTGGACAACAGAGAAACATATTCTTCATGACCAAAGTTGGAATTGAAATAAAAAATGAAAGTGAAACTTATGCTCGTCACCCTCTCCCTCCGGTCCACATTAATACAAATGATCCCAATAGGTATGATTGTATGAAAATATCTTAAAAATCAATACAAATGTATTTATTATAATCTATCACTGTGTATATCACCATTCAAACATCTTTTAAAAGCGCGGGGGTCATTTCATGCACGTGTAAAAGCATATTTTTCACTCGTGAGTAGCTTGTTTTGTGCGCTAGAATATTGACCCAAATCTGACTCCATACAACGTTTCATTTGGATTCATTTCTCCAACAGTCAACTATTTTCATAAAGAATATATATATTTTTTCAAAGTCAACTTTATTGTTAATCTTACTCAGTTTGTGTTTATAGACAGAGAGATCAAAAAGACGTTTAAATAAAATAAAATTATACAATTTACAGATATGTATACAAATATATATATCCTATATACACCATCATGTATAATGATGGTGTATGATGTAGAAGGAAGTGTGGTAGATAACAAGTAAATATAGAGTTACATACAGATCCATGTTACAGCAAAAGATGGAATAACTAAGAAGTACACAGTATAATAATAATTACATGCAACAATTAAATAACTGCTCATCATCTCCACCACAATCCCAATCTGCTGTGTCCTGTTTTCCTCCCCTCTGCATAACACCCCATCACACATACGAAACACAACGCAGAGTCCGAGGGTGTTAAGAGTATGTTTATTTAAAACGGGTTGTAACAATTTAAATATTGTTACAACCCGTTGCTGCAGATATACGCTGTACAACATCAGGAAGATTCGTCCCCAGCTGACCCAGAAAGCCACCCAGGTTCTGGTCCAGGCTCTCGTCACCTCACGCCTAGACTATTGCAACTCCCTCCTGGCTGGTCTACCTGCATGTGCCATCCGACCTCTGCAGCTCATCCAGAATGCAGCGGCTCGTCTGGTCTTCAACCTTCCAAAATGTTCCCACACCACTCCGCTCCTCCGCTCCCTTCACTGGCTCCCGGTAACTGCTAGAATCCCCTTCAAGACACTAGTATTTGCATACCATGCTGCGAATGGATCTGGCCCTGCCTACATCCAGGACATGGTTAAACTGTACACCCCAGCGCGTGCACTCCGCTCTGCATCAGCCAAACGACTCGCTGCAACCTCGCTGCGAGGGGGACCCAAGTTCCCATCAGCAAAAACACGTGGGTTTGCTATCCTGGCTCCAAGATGGTGGAATGAGCTCCCCATTGACATCAGGACGGCAGAAAGCCTGCACATCTTCCGGCGCAGACTGAAAACTCATCTCTTTCGACTCCACTTCGAGCGATAGAATTACTAACAAAGCACTTATATACTAATATAGGACTGGCTTATCTAAAGCCAGCTGAGTAGCACTTGAAATGTTTGGCTCTATGATACCTGATGTACTTATATGATTCTGTTTTTTTTTTTCAGATTTCCATGCCATGCAGGGTCTTTGGGGATGGGGATGATGATCGCCTCCTTCGTGGAGAATATATAACCCACCCTCCTCACGGAGACACTCCGTGTGGACACTTCACCTCCAGCAGGGCAGATGGCTGCACAAGTCCATCGGGTGATGCTCCCAAAACATCGACTCACTCACAAAGAGACCAGACTCAAACACTGTCACTTGATAGGCCTCCACAAAAGCCTTCACCCCTTCGGCCTCGTTTACAACCCCCCAGTTGACAGCCATGACTCCATCCAAGTTGTACCCCCCAAGCACCCTCTTCATGAGGGACGCGCATGGAGTGGATGAAAGTCCCGACCGCAGCACAGCACCAAAATTGCTGGCTGTCAACCTGCCCCGCCTGTGTAACTGCCACTGAGGATTTGCCCGCTGTCCTACGGTGGCTGTCTGGATGGCAGCTTGCTGGTCTCTGCTCAGTCGCATTGAGGCAAGAATGGCCTCAAGCCCCCGACCCCCATGCCCCTTCACCAGCTCCGGCACGGTGACAATGGCCTGATGTTGAGGCCGCGGCTCTGGCTCAGGTGACAAAAGCCATGCCATACCACACTCAGTGCAGGCCTGAACCAATCTACATCCTCAGTGGCGATGTCTCTGGCCAGTGGGTTGTATGTCTCCTCTCGCTGTTGGTAAAGTTGAGACACTGGACTACTAGACTTCTTTTGAAGTGCCAGGCTTCCTCCACTGGCACTCAACATCTGTGGAGCTGATCTGCCACATGGCAAATATTGCCAATGCTGCAGCGTGGCTGCATTTGTCCATCCCCCGTGCACAATCACAGACAGCGCTCTGCATCGCGCCATCGTCTCCCATGCAGATCTGTACAAATAAAGTAAGTACCATTTGTTAGCATGCTATAATAGATTGAATGAGGATCTGGGGGTGGGAGGGTTTATTTTTCCATAGTTTTGTCCTCTTGTCTGATTGTTGTTATTGTTTGTTTTTTCTGTATTTTTTGTAATTTGTGTTGTATTGGTTGTGATTGTACATTGTATTTTTCTAAATGTGTATGAATACATTTTTGAAAAACATTTGATCAACAATAAAAAAGGATTTGGTCAGGATCTAGACTCAGTGTGTAGTTTATTAATTAATCAATGCTCTCTACATTAGGAAAACACATACCAGTGTACCAGAGGGAGTCACACACAGCTGTGCCTAGATAACCAAACAAATTGATAAGATAACCAATCTACACACAGCAAATAAACTCAAATGACACAACGAGATGTAAAAGGAGATCACACATACAGTATAGTCGATATAAAACTGGCCGCTTCAATCTGAAGAGCAACTAAAACAAAACACGGGAGTGTATCTTGTTCTTGTGAACACTAATGTTATCCACAGCATACACAGAGACCACAAAGTTCTAAAAGAAAACTAGTTACTATTTACAAAACACGTTAGTGTACCTTGTAGGCTGAGTGGTTTCACACAAAAAAATGTGTAACTTCACAGTTTTAAGACACATTTTAATTTTTTTGACTTGCAAAATGTTCTTTTAAATTGACAAACATCATATGTATCATTCGTGGCACAATTCAAACGGGATCAAAAGATAACCTTTCTCTCTCCATTGACTTCAATGTATAATTTTCTGCTTCCGGGGTCCCATGGAGGCTCCCGGAAGGAGAGGGACTTCGCCTCTCTCTAGGAAAGAAGAAGAAATGTGAGGATCCACAGTAGGCCTAATGCCTCCCTGGTTTCCCTGTTTTCCCTGTTTGTCTAATTTCACTGATTGTCACTAGGCCCACTACTCACCTGCACCTGTATAAAACCCCGGTCATCACCTCCAGTCTTCGCCAGTTCGTCATATCCAGGTGTGGAAGAAGTATAGAGGCCCAATCCCAAACCACTCCCTCGACCCTACCCCTCCGTGATGGAGTGAACTCCGTCTGTAGCCACACTCGCAGCTCAACGAGGCTCCCTCCTGTCAGATGGAGGGAGTAAATACAGCAGCAAGCTTTGGGACGGCCTCCCCTCTCTCCGGCAGAAACAGGAAATGTCGTAACTGTATGTAACAACGGTTTCAAATCAGCATCTCTTAGACAAAAAGTTTAAATGAATAACTCAAATAAAACTCCAAACATCTTTCATTGTGTTTCAAGGCTCTTTTAGTTTTAAACCTGATGTTTATAAGCTTCTTAGTTTTTGCAACGGTCTGTAAATATACACAACTTTATAATAAAATGCACACATTTACCTTTTTCTAGACTAAACACAGGTATGATCCTAAGTTAAAAACATATGTGGTTATCATGAGGTTGTTAACGTCGCAGTTTATCAGTGGATGTTTGCTGGAACTACTTGTAAACAGCGTGTTTCCTGACGGACACACACAGCGTGACTCCGGTCAGGTAGAGAACGGTCTCAAGTCAGCACCGCTGCAGACTCGCTGTTTGAGGGCTTGATAGCCCACTCCTCCTCCACACTCGTTGCTTTGGAACAGCCCTCAATATGGCGGACCCTCCGCGTGAACGCGCAAACGGAGGGGTAGGGTGTAGGGGGCGGTTTGGGAATGGGCCGTAGAATCCTGTTTGTATCCTCCCTGCAGCACCACGAAACTTTATTCAGATACTTTCACATATGTTGCCCAAATACTGCACTGAATGCAATTTGGATATTGCACTTGTCCATGGACCAAAACAAATGTATAAGTTGTGCATGCGTTGGGATCATAGACTGTATATATAAATGGACGTAGGGTCCGTGACGTCACCCATAGGATTCTGCAGAGTTGCCGTGAAGCCCTAAGTAGGCGGAGTCGGCTACTAACGGCTCGACAGTGACGTCAGAGTCTAACTCCCGCCTTCTCCAGCCTGCTCCAAATAAGGGCAAAGAGGCGGGACAGGGCGGGTCCTGCTGCCAACGAGCGTGACGTTCCAGACCTAGCTCAGGCTAAGAAGCTAAGCTAACATTCTCTCAGTATTAAGCTAACAACCTATGCTAACAACACAGTCTATGCTAACAACCCAGCTTGCAGTCACCGCTCCTCCTGCACATTTCCTGCTGAAATACATGCATACCAAGTCATTGTGTGGCACTTTGGTTTTTGATAAAACAGTGTAGTTCCACTATATAAACGTTACATTCATAATCAAACGAGACAATCATCTAAAAGATATTTAGCTATTTGGTATTATTCTTAATGCTTGTCATTCACACGTTAATAAAATAAAATAAGTACCGATACATAGCAGAATAATTGTGGCGGTGTTCAGCTTAATAAACCTTGCTCAACATCATTTATTTAGCTAATACTACAGCGGGCTACAGGCGAACCAAGTCCGCGTTTCGATGCATTCCTTGATCTCCAGTTATAACGCCGGACTCCGCCGCTGGCCGAAGCTAACGGAGCCCCAGGGGGCTAGCTACGGCCGCCGGGACCTATGGCCGGGACGCGCTAGCGAGCTAGCCCCCTGCAGCCCCGTTAGCTTCGGCGGCGTGGACTCCGGCGGCCCCACTGGGATAATTGGGTCCCCTTTTCACATTTGCTCCCGTTTAGCATTATGGGCGTCATAGCCATATAGTATAAAAGTCTTACCCAAGGCTGACTCATAAACTAAACTGTATATATGTATAAAGGGTTACGTCCTTAGCTGACTAATAAGCTACATAACAAGCTAAGCTAACAAGCACACAAACACCTGCTAACAGGGAAAAAAGCTGAAAGTAGACTTCTTGGAAGTTCTGTTAGTACATTCAAGCGCACAGCACGACATTTTAATTATCTGGTATTTGTAACAATATTCCCTAACAGGCACGATCACCACGAACACAGCTAAAGGGTCAAGTACAGTAACTACAACTAACTAACGTTGTAGCCTCTATGGTTGTAGCCTAGCAGAGTGGACAAGTTGCTGTTAGCTGACAGTGAGGCACGTATCTGTCAATCAACGTGACCACGCCCTAATGTGTGCACAAACTTTAAGACCTAATATAAATAAAAGGGTCGTGTTAGAAAACAATTCACTCACAGATCCATAATCATGAAGGTGGAATCTAACTATATCGATAATACAAATGTATGGAGCCAGGGGTAGAAACATGTTTTTTTTTCTGCTGTAAAGTTGGGCATTTTAACATGGGGGTCTATGGAAATTGCTCCTTTCTGCAGCCATCGCCTATCGGCCAATATATGAACTGCAGTGTGTGGCACTTCCGTATTGGCTTCACGGCTCTACCCCACAGTTTGCCGCTTGGTTGGGATCTGTTCTCCTTGCAATAGTAGCATTTCCGAGCGCCTATGAAAGCAGCATTAGCTCCACCAACCTGTTGCAGAAGAAACGCCCCCCTGCTCCCTCTCTCTCTCCCTCCCTCTCTCTGCCTGTATTTCAACTGCAGCTTAGCCTCAGCTCTCACTCAGCTTTCTGCAAACACACAGCATTAACTCTGACACTAACTGACCCTAAACATGGCTGCTGCTAACCGGGTGATCGTTTATGGAGGAAGAGGAGCGCTGGGCTCCAAGTGTGTGCTGCATTTTAAATCCAAAGGATGGGTGAGTGATAGCACGCATATCCTAGCTTAGCTGCTAACACACTGCAAAAATGATAAGTTAAGTGTGTTTCTATGTTTTTTCTGAATGCATAGTGGGTTACTTCCATCGATATGGTTGCAAACGAGGAGGCAAACGACAACGTGATTGTGAAGTCAAGTGAATCTTTCAACGAGCAGGCAGGACAGGTGAGTTTTATAATGATTATTAACAATTTTTGTTTAATGTTAAACTGATGGGCTAAGATGTAGGCTAGTAGTAGACCTGTTACTACCTGCAGCTAAAGTCTAACGGTTGTTATGCATGTTGTAGCTTATAAATATATTTTTAATTGCTTTTTTCTGCATTCAGTTGCACTGTGTGTATGCCAATGCTGCGTTCAGGTCAAACTGAAAAAAACAAGGAGGAAATGTGAACGTTATCATTTTGTTGTGTTTCTCACCGACTTCGATAGTTTTGCTGCTCTGTTTAATGCTACTGAAGCATTAATCCAAGCATTTCGTTTTAAGATATCATTTGTAATTGAATACAACTTGAACTATATGTATTTGCAGCGGCTTGACAGGAGTAGTCCATACATCTTTTTTATATGCTTTTTATCTGGTTAATGCTGTTCTGATACTGTTCACGCCAACACAAATATAAAATACAAAATAAAATTATTAACACATTGTATTGATACATTATGAAGTGAATAATATAGTGGCACATTTTACTTCTTTGTTTTTAAATAATGTCTATATCATGTATATCTCTCTTAAAACAAGGACAACAGAGAGAAAACTATATCAGGCAAAATGAAGGATCGGTCACTGACATCCAGTACAATTGTTTCGTCTATACTTTAAAGTTTCCCTTAATTACTGATTAGTTCTGTCTATGTCAGGTCCTTGTAGATTATCACCAGGTCACATGAATTTTGTAAATTAGTTTCCATATCTCATGCAGTTTTCTTTGCCACAAGACATTTTTTTAATGTATTGTATTCCATTTATTCATCTCCTACTGCAAATGTGTTGCTGATTTTGTTTGTTGTTCTGAATACAGTGTACAATGTGTATTAAATATTTCCAGCTGGTGTATGAGCTGAGAGGTACTGGTTGTCGTTCAAATGCCATTCACTCCTGGCTCCATAAATAAGAAATTCTTGGTTATCTCTCGTTTTGTCTGATAGGTGACGGCAGATGTGGCGCAGTTGCTAGGGGAACTGAAAGTGGACGCCATCTTGTGTGTGGCCGGAGGCTGGGCGGGAGGAAGCTGTAGCTCCAAAGGTCAGAGTTTAACCTTTTTGTTTGCTGTACAATTAATCATCAGCCATTTGTTTCCTTCAGCCATGCAGCCCAAATAAGTTGTACGGTAAATAGGAAGCAGCCGAGTGTTCTAGCTTAGCATAAAGAATGGACGGGTAGGAATCGGCTAGCATTGCTCTACCCAAAACAAATTAAATCCTACCTCCAAACATCTCTTAATCTCTGCTCAAAAATGTATGTGTTGAAAAACAAAAAACTTGGTCTAATTCAAGAAATGATCGGTTTAGATTGAAAGTTTTCTGTTTTTCTACTAATTTAATAATACACTTGTACACAAAGTGGGAGGGCAGAATGCATAGCTCCCGTTATTGTTATTCTAGATGTTATTGAATTGTATTAGATAACATTCAATTAGATATTATTGAAGAAATAACTAAATGCATAGAAAGAATACTTGATAGAAAACGTGAGACTACACTATAATAAATAGACCAACCCACTAAAAAAATATATTACCAAAGGATACTATTTGCATCAGCCAATGAGATATAACGTGTTAATTTGCGCCTTTTTAGGTGCTGGTATTCAGATTGAGTTTCTGATGGACAGAACCAGGCTAGCATTTTCCCCTGTTTCCAGTCCTTGCTAAGCTAACAGACTATACATCTTATGTTTTACTGACAGACATGAAAGTGGTATTGATCTTTTTAGGTAACACATATTTCACAGCGTATCTCAAAGTTGATAAGATAATACATATGGAACTAGTGTGTTGGAAGAACTATAAGATGCCAGCTAATTAATGTGAGGCTGTCCTTTTTTAAAGTTTTTTTTCCCCACCTATCTTATAGATTTATACAAAAACACTGATCTGATGTGGAAACAGAGTGTGTGGACCTCCACTATCTCCAGCCACCTTGCCGCTCTGCACCTCAAACCGAGCGGACTATTGACTTTGTCCGGGGCTAAAGCAGCTATGTCAGGCACTGGAGGTAACACACACACACACACACACACACACACACACACACACACACACACACACACACACACACACACACACATTAGTTGTTTACCTTTCTCATCATGATGACCTGGTTTGGCCACGGGTCACGTCAGGGTTTGCAGGCGGACTTTGATGTATTGGAGACTACATTGTGCGTATAGCTTTGTTGTCCAACCTGCCAATTCAAATAATGGAGGTAATAAGAAAGCGCCGCGGGGCTTTGAGCGGGGAATTGACTTACTGATCAGAGACATGGGGGATCTCGCACAGAGCTGCCAACAGTGTGAGGAAAATGTGTCGATAAAATAGATCCGAGAAGCAAAACGGGAGGTAAAAGGTAGAAAAGCTTATGGGCTCTGTTTCTCCATCAGCCATCCTGTACTTTGTTTGTGTCCTTGAGCAATTGACTCAACACTGACCTACTCTACGACAGCAGGTGAATAATTAAAATGTAACTCATTAGGGTTTATTAAAACAGCTAAGGTCTAAAGAAAGCATAAACAACAAATAGTATAGGACTGGTTAACTGTAAGGAAAAACACAGATGGTCTCAAGCTGAAAAGAGATGATTTTGGTTAGTTCTCAAACTATAGAAAGCTTCAAATATCTCTTTAACAAGCGAGTACTGTCGCAGATAGGCAGCAGCACAGTTAGACAACACATTGAAGACACAAACAGAAAACAAATCATAGTTACTATCAGAACATCATCATACAAAGCATCTATCCAGACAGAGCTGCCTGATTCTTGGTCATTAAAAAGCACTTAAGAGAGACCAGCTTCATGAGTTTCAGCTCATTTTGCAGCTGGTTCTAAAACATATTTGAGAAGCATAACTAAACACTTTTTCCGAGCTCAATGTGGACCTTTAGGACGGTTAGCAAAAAAAAATGCCTTTTTTAAAGCGGATTTTTCCACAGCTACCGTACATCACATTACATAACGTTGCAACCATGCGAGACACAAATCTTCACAGATGTGTCGTGGGAGATCATGATGAAGACCCAAGTTTGAAGATGGGTTTGAACGGAGAAAAGGAGAGTATCAGAATGAGGTCATCGCTCATTAACTTGTGACTTTTTAATTAAATCACAAAGAAAGGATGAAGTACCTCTCAATAGTGGTTTTTTGTTTTTTTACCCATAAAGATTTGGGGAAAATATGAAAGTGTCTGGCGAGGAAGGCAGTAAAGGTCTATGTTGTTAATGTAGTTATTGGTTCGTTAATTATAGGTCAAGATGTGTAGATATAAGCATCAAACGAGCTGCTTTTTTTTAAACCAAATTCTTGCACAAGGGTAGGTTTAAAACAGACAAATTAACAATTAACCCAAATCTGTTTGAATATAAAAGTTAACAGCCACCGAAACCCTATCTTCCCACTTTTTGGGTGGTGTGTGGGGAATTTGATTTTAGGCAGTTAACCATGGTTAATGCGACACCAGCCGGCCTCATGTCAGCCTCTGTGGCATCCAGACGGCTTTGGTTTGTTGCCATGTGATGTCCAGTCTCCCCCTGTGTCCGCGTTAACCATGTGATGGGCCGAGATCCAACTCCACAGCAAAGCCCCGGCTCAGCAGACAGCACAAAGAAGGCACATAAAGTCATTTACTGCTGGCTTATGGAGGGAATGACTCTGCAGTTTTAGCTCCACACACACACACACACACACACACACACACACACACACACACACACACACACACACACACACACACACACACACACACACACACACACACACACACACACACACACACACACACACACTAGGGGGTTCCTGATTTATATTGTTCTGTATTATTTACTGTGTAGGAACGTGCATAGCTGACTTTTTTTAGGGATTGTGAACATTATCTAATTTCCACAAATCCAAATGAATACCTATCAAGAGCCAGATGTCAACAAATCTAACAAACAATGTTAGGAGGTTCGTCGTCCTTTCTTTGCTTTGATAAAAAAAGTAAGAAATTGATGATCATTGACCAGATCCTGATTATCCGTACAGCAAAAACGAGAAAAGCTCAAAATGATAACTAAATTATTTTGAAGTTTGTTGTTAAAAATGGGTTTTCAATTCATTAACACCAGGAAAACGATGGAAATATTAACGACAGATGTTGGAAATCACAAGCAGAGTATTAAACGTGATCAAATACAAGATGTTGGGGGGATTTAATGTTTTTTGTAGTGACCAAAAACAGGTTTTCTATTCTGAATCAATCATTACTTTCTGTAACTCTAAACATGCCCAGAAATGGTTGCTAAACCTCGTGAAGGGCTTTTTAAAATAATCCTAACCTTTTGATTTAGGATTTTAAAACAGAAGTTGAGCGCGAGACGCCAAAGGGTCTTTTCCGTGATCTCCATGTGACTTTGTTACCCCTAATCTCCAATCTGATTATCCTCTACATTTGGAAATGATAGACTTCAGTGTTTTGTTTTTGCTATGTTCGTAAAATGTAATTTTCTTAAATGTTTTATGTGAGGGACTGCGGATGGAAATGAGCTCAAAGCTAAATCTGTCACGGTTACGCTTGACACATTTGTTTTAAGTGTTCATTACTGTGCATTGTCCCTGACAAATACATAAAAATGGATGCACAGAAACCATAGTGTTTTAATTCTTACACAAAGTAAATGAAGATTTGCCTAAAAATGTTCGGTAGTACAGGATTTTCAATCGCCTGGGATATAAAGAAACCTCTATATTGACTGTAGTGTCAATCTAGGACACTAAAATATAATTTGTAATGCATTGGCTGAATAAAGTCCTTTGTAAAGCCTCTCAGATTCTAGCTTCATCTGATCTGATTTCCCATTTCATCTTCAAACCTATAAAAGTTGAAATATAGTTGAATAACGTTTTTACTGAGTAGATTGTGTGGCGCCACTTAATTCAGTCACAAACTATTTCCTAGGTAGATATTGGTTCTAACTAAATATTTACTCCCACAGGTTACACAAGAAGATAACATTTGAAGTTTGACAATGGATGCTCACTAGTTCATCAACATGTGACCTGTCACATACAAGAGGCTTAAAGCTGGGCCTCGAAAATCATAGCTGTGTTGATTTCAAAGTCCTACAATTCTATCTCATGCCTTCTTTTTGTAAAGCTTGTATGTCACCACCCCTTGTTCCCATTGGTCAGATCTGTGTAAGCCTGTCATAAGATTGGTTTAGTCGGTGGGCGGAGGCTTAGCATTCTTCAGAAAGCTTGTTAGATGTTTTGGGGGAAAAGCACTTCCCAGATGCTGAAACCGAAAACATTTGTTTTAACTTCATCCTAGGTCTGTGCAGAAACATGGTGTTCAAGAACAGATTAACTTTAGAGAAGAGAACAAGCTGTTTTGTTTATCAGATAATCAAATTGTTTGCATCCTGCATATCCGAGCCTTCTATAAAACTGAAACATCCCTGGTTCAGTTTGAAAAATCTCAAGACGTTTCTTTCATGGATTCTCCAATTTTCTATCCACTTGACCTCCTGCTACTAAATCAATGTCATCCGCTCCTCGGCACAGTGTGTGATGCATCTGAGGTTTCTTTGCAAACTGAATTTTCTAAAATAAATATTCTGTGTGTACGCGGCAGGCATGGTGGGCTACGGCATGGCCAAAGCTGCTGTCCACCAGCTGTGTCAGAGCCTCGCAGCAAAGAACAGTGGGATGCCTTCAGGAGCCGCTGCTGTGGCGATACTACCGTGAGTACTTCAGTGAGATGTTGTGTACACACTCGATACACTCAATACACATGTCCTGAGGGGATGATTTTAAAACATCACAGTCACAGGAAGGGGGTAATAGTCCACCAACAGGTATTTTGAGTCTCAAATACCCTCAACCCGTGGCTCTAGAAATGTTTGTGGCTTGCTATCTTTTGCAGGAGTGGCTGTATTTGGTTTTTGAGGCGCAACAGTTTTAATAAATGGCACAGAATTTTGCTTTGTTTAAACACACTTCTAAAATCATACTCGGAGCATAATTTACCCACTCATCATGCATTTGTGAGAATTTAGAATTCAAATGCTAGATTTTTGGAAGAAGGACGTGGCACTATTCAATGACTGATGCCCTTCACTTTTAATAAAAAAAGTTTCTCTCTGAAGAGCCGTGAGTCACAGGATTATAAGATACGGCTGTTACCTTGGAAACAGTTCAAAACCGTAACTAAAGCTAATGGTCCATTATGACTTTGGTAACAGCTGTAGTTGTCTACAGTAAACAGATGTTGCAACTTTAAACGGCCCCTATTCTTCTTTTTGGGGTGTTCCTTTCCTGTAGTGTGTTAAATGGGTATTTGTGCATGTTAATGGTCTGCAAAGGCTAAAATCCAGAGGGAGTTTCTCTCTCCCTGCCTGAAACGCCTCCATTGACTCCTTTGTTTTCTTCCGTAACATAATGACATGGTGAAAAGAGGAGCTGCAGCACAGGCAGAATGACAACAATGAAGACCAAACACATATGTTTCTGTTAGGGCGGCACGATATTGGAAAAAACTGACATTGCGATATTTTCTTCCCATGCGATGTATATTGCGATATGAAAAAATACAAGAATTGAAGAAAAGACAGTTTATTTTGTCCGCAAACATCCTTTCTTGAACTTTAATGCTATACAATTGGTATTTTTTTTTAACAATATTTAACCGAATGAAGGATTTTAGTGACGGACTTACTACTTACGGCTGGATCTTAAGTTATCAGATGAGCTAGCTCGCTTATCCTGCTGTGATCTGATCAAGAATGGTTGTGATTGGTTTGCTGTGCATGCAGAGCCTGCATGTCACTCACTCAAGTAACCCTGACATGAGGGCCACGCGAGTTTTCCTTTTGTAGCAAGCAGCAAAAACTAATTGTAACATGACGCGTTTGAGTTAATTTGCCTTCTTAATATCGCACGCCCTAAAAAAAAACACGTCCTACGATGTGAATATCGCGCATAACGCGATATTATCGTCACGACACGATATATCGTGCAGCCCTAGTTTCTGTATCTTAATCCTCTGCATGAAGCACTGCACTGTGTCACTGCTTGTTGGATGTTATTGGGGTTCATTTTACTGGCATTGTCATTGGTAGCCATTGAGTTCATATCCAGCAGCACTGTTGTATTAAAGATATACAGGTCTGAGTTACTGTTGATACAAATATCTTATATGTTAAAGCCTCATGTTGTGCTCAGGGTAATAATTATGATATTTAACATAAATATGTTGCAGCTTTTAAATTCTCTTTTAGCAGCCAAAAAAAGAATCAGAATAAAAAAACAATGTGCCGTAGAATAAACCGCGACTCAGATTTCTATATTGATGCCATGGATAAGTGCTGGGTGGAGATAAGGACTGACAGATGGAACAGGCTGCAGATCTGTTGTGCTGCCCATGATCTGTTTTGGATGTGTTACGCTCAGTCTCTTTTGCATCATCGCCTCCTCTGAATTTAAAACCAGTTTCTGCAGCGTCATCGTGAGACAAACACTGCGCTCTCTCTGGTTGTATTCTCCACCAACACGAGGCTGCAGTGAGTCTTCCTCAGCTGTCACATCTGTTCTGCATTAGTCCCATGACTTGCATTTCTGCTACAGCCTGCATCCCCACCCCCACTCCTGCTGTACCATCATATACCAACACTGCATGGCATTTGTTCATTATATTTACAGCTGCACCAAATACTCATTGACGGAATAAAACAGCATATATATATATATATCTTGTTAATTGATAATAGTTGGGCAAAAATGGCAGAAAAGGCTTTTTTCAGGCTCTCAAATAAGGAGACTTCCTGCATTTGTTTTATATCATATTTAAGTGAGTACTTTTGGACCTTTGTCTCACAAAAGTCACAATTTCGTAACATTTTAGAGACCAATCAGTTAATCAGCCTCAGTCGTTCTACGATAATATTCTGCTCTATTAAAGCTATGTTCTTGTTATTATTTAAATGGGTCTACGAAGCGCACATTGTAATACTACAGAAGACCTAGGTCAGGATAGTTTGTTGATCTTAAGCTGTTGTGTGTGTGTGTGTGTGTGTGTGTGTGTGTGTGTGTGTGTGTGTGTGTGTGTGTGTGTGTGTGTGTGTGTGTGTGTGTGTGTGTGTGTGTGTGTGTGTGTGTGTGTGTGTGTGTGTGTGTGTGTGTGTGTGTGTGTGTGTGTGTGTGTGTGTGTGTGTGTGTGTGTGTGTGTGTGTGTGTGTGTGTGTGTGTGTGTGTGTGTGTGTGTGTGTGTGTGTGTGTGTGTGTGTGTGTGTGTGTGTGTGTGTGTGTGTGTGTGTGTGTGTGTGTGTGTGTGTGTGTGTGTGTGTGTGTGTGTGTGTGTGTGTGTGTGTGTGTATAGAGAGAGATCTGCAGCCCACCTCTCTTCTCTCTCTCGCTGCCGTCACTCCCCTGATTGTCATCTGCCTTAATTTGACAGGGTTACCTTGGATACGCCGATGAACAGGAAGTTCATGCCTGACGCAGATTTCAGCTCCTGGACGACGCTGGAGTACATCGCAGAGTGAGTGAGCGGATAATAAATCACAGTGTGATATACAGGCTGGAGAGAGCGGCTGTGACATGCTTAGATGTTTTCATCAATACAAATCTATATAATGTTATTTATCTTTGCTATAGGGTCTTTTTTTAAAGTGGTTCTAGTCTAAATGGCTGTATTTGGTTTTAAGTCATAATGTAAAAGCACATGTCAGTGCTTTCCTTAGATTCTTGCATTGAAGATAGGTCCACACTCCAATGATATTACATTATCAATGTCGTGTTTCTTTTGTTATTTACAGTACATCACTCATCTTGAAAAAATTATAATCACCATTTATTTCTAGTTATTACAGAAGAGGATATTGTGTTTCGAATAATCTGCCAAACAATTTCTGATGTTTTCTGTAAAATATCAGTTCTGATACATTTTTTTATTTTAAACAGGAGTTTTAACATTTTAAAATTCAATTACACTTAATATACCATTACAGTAATCCAACCTTCCTGTAGTAAAGTAGGTGTTCTGTGAGCTTTGTGTAAATATTCCTGGTTCTAGACGGTTACTCACATTCATGTCAAATCTAATATACAAAAAGAGAAGGAGAGAGAATCAAAATGTGACATGTCTCCGCTAGATGTCTGGCAGTGCAGAATGATTGATGTTTGTGTTCCCTGCCGGCTCATGACTGTAGCTCATACATTTTTCTGTCGTTGTTTGTATTATTTATGACATTTATTCTCTTACTTATACTAGCCAAACACATCTACATCAAACATGTAATCCTAGTCTACCCCATGAACCATTTACCTTGCAATACAGATGTTTGGCATGTTGTTTTCTTAGGATGTATTACTGTCAAAACGAATGCAAACTACAAATACTATGCAACAGGTGATTTATATTTCTGTATGTATCCATCTGTTCTAAAACAGGGAAGAGAGCGTTTGATATACATGTATTTATTTCACTTTTGTTACATTTGAAAACAACACAAACTAGAGCATGGAATTAATTGAAGTACCATTTTAGGTCATTAAAGTCATGAAAACGTTTTAGAACGCCCTGAATAAACCCTGGCTGCTTTAAGACAGAAGTTGTTAAAGCTTGGTGTCGGGGAGATTAGATGGGATTTGATCCAGTTTGATAATCCCCAAGGAAACAGATGAGGGTCTGAGGACAGGAATAGAAACGGCTCCTGACAGGAAATGAAGGGACATCGTGCTTCATTGTCCATTTCCCCCCTAAAATACAAATGCAGTGCAAATGCTAAACTTCATTCATAAAACCTGAAGATGTTTATATCTACAGTAGTATACACTCTATTGTATGTTATTGAATTGTATTCTATTTTACTTTCCTTGAAAATAAAATGTCTTTTGAGCAATACCTGGCCAAGACTGCAAACAAATACACACTTGTTCACTAATCGCTCATTCAAAAATAAGAAAAGGGACTTTTTATGATATCAAATGTAAGAACAACAATTGCACTTTATAGTTACAGTTGTATCAGGTCTGGTAGAGTTAAAGGTAAAACACAAGTACATACATACTGTAAGTATTTTAATATTTTGTATATACTTTTTATTTGTGTAATATAATAGTTAGGAGTTGTGATAATGTTAGGGAAATATCACTCGTCACCGGCTTGAGCTTCAATCTCAGGATCCATGTATCTGTGATCCTCTCCAGAATGGAAGGAGTCATCACATACAGAGCATCAACTAGTTCCTGAGCAGTCACAGTGTCCTTCACATGCTGATATCCAAGAGAGGGAGTTACACAGTCACAAGATGGAGGAATAGAAAGCAGTATTCAATGTTTTAGCTCCACGTCAGAAATGAGCGTGTCATATGTCTAACTCCTTAGAGGCTGAATCATCATGTTAATCGTTGTCACACATCTATCATATGCCTAAAACCTGATGCTCTTCTCATACATCCTGTTGCGTACACAGCTACAGTTGGGCCTTTTGTTATCATGTGCTACTCTGATATTGGAAGAGTACAGATAATATACTTTTTAAATGATACCCAGCTCTATTGTTCACTAATAATGTTTCCCTTCTCGGTTTTCCTCCAGAATGTTCTTCAGCTGGGCCACAGGAGTGGACCGTCCGGCTTCAGGCAGCCTGATGCAGCTGACCACCTCCGGGGGGGAGACACAGGCTGTGGCAGCGCAGTGAAGACAGAGGAGACGTGATGAGGGGAGAGGGAGGAGAGGTGGGGAGAAAGGGAGGAGAGGTAGGGAGAGAGAGACAGATGAGAGATGTGTAGAGAGAGAGGAGGAGATGAGGAAGGGGGTGTGGAGGGAGAGAGATGGTGACAGAGAGAAACTGGGTAAAATAAGGAGGTGGAGAAGAGAGGCTAGATGGGTTTGTTTGGGGTGAGGAGGAGGAGGAGGAGGAGGAGAAGGATGAGGGAGGAGGGCTTTTTATTGTAAAAGCAGCATCAGAGCGCCATCTAGCTGTAAACCCTGACGATGAACTCCAGTGTTATATTTCCAGTAATGGTATGGACGCTCTCTCTCTCCACTCTTTCACAACACATATTGGAAATTAGCCAAAGGATTCTTTCACAGATCAGGGAAGTGTGTTAAATGAAAGATATTTCATTTAAAATGTGTGTAGCAGCATTCACCGATTTAGACTAGGTGTATTGGTTAAGCACCCTTATAATTCTGTCATTGCAGTGTTATTACAATAAGGATAATGGAAAACAAGAAAGGCCAATATGGCTTTACGTTGCGTACACAGTGTCACTTCACACACACATTATGTCGTTGATGTGGAAGTGTTTCAGTGTGAGTGCAAAAAACATTACTCTTGCCACCTGCAAGTCTAAAGTAGAGGAACAACCTTAAAAACAAGGTACAGTATTTACATCAACAAGGTCCTGTCACTTTGATTCAATTGGAGAAATGGTATGCTTTTTAATGGCATTTGTTATGTTTTAAACATTTATTTTGTATCTTTTGCCAAAGAAAAGTTTTGTTATGCTCAATAATAATCTGCATTTTAAATAATTTGAGTTTGCCAATAAAACTGCAATCTGTGCATCTCTAAGAAACATGCTAACATGAATAAGCTGTCTCCTAAATGTAAATCAGCATTCATTCATCCCTTCATTAGCTGCAGTCCTTTCCTTTACCATCTGTGAAACCCATCACATGACGGGGTCAGTGAGATCTGTAGAGCTTTTAGTTTGTCGTCTGGTTTTCCTCCCTGAACGTCCTCAAAGAAAGCCGCTGTCTTCTCTCATACGGACCATTCGGTTTAAAGTGGAGTGGCCTTGTTACCTGTTTGTAGCAACAAGTCAAAGTGTCCTTGGTGTCCACGGTGTGAAAATAAGGTGCTCTGTTCCTGTTTTTCTAAGTTGTGTATGGTAACTGTGTCAAATTCTCAATAAAAAGAGTCAGAATACAATGAAAAGTTTGAGGTTCAAAGTTCATTCTCGATTTTGGAAACAGCAGTCAACAAAATAATGTCACTTCTACGTCCATTTAGAAGCTTTTAAGTATTACTTTCTATGTATTGCTGCATTAAGTCCATAATCTGCCATTTCATTTGAGTTTTCTGAGAACGTGTAATACTTTTCTTCCATGTTTGTTTAAAAAGTTTAGTTCAAAGCTCAATCTTGGCCTTGTAAACGGCAAATAATTTAACTCGCTTCGAAGGTCATTTAAAGCTCCAGAACTGCTGTAAAATGGACCTTTTAGTTGCGATTGTTTTGTCAATTAAATTGTTTCACAAAAGTCCTTTTTCGGAGAAATTAAAAAGTGTCCTAGGTAAACAAGGCTTGTGATCCATGTGTTATTCGTGTCAACAAATGAAATCCCAAGAAAATACCAAAACCTACAAAGTGTAAGTCCATCTTGGTACTTAGTGTATGTAGCTCTCTGATTTTATTTTGCCGATTGAAAAAGGTACATCTAGAAAAATGGTTGAGTATGTACTTTTATTTTTGGAAAGAGCAAAGTATCATTCTGGAAAGCTGGGAGTTGTAGTTTTTGTAGTAGCAAATGTTACTAAAAACAGGTGTTAGGACCTCAGAATAAATCCTCCACTAGATGGTGCTGTTTAATAAGACTCTGCTGCTCTGCCAGTTGGTTTCTCAGGAGAAGTCTTAATGAAATGGATGAGTTTACACTTGCAGCTGAGCGTGCACCGCCACTGTTTAAAAATAGCGTGCCCTTTTAATACATCCACTCAATACATCCAGGCCTTTCACCTTAGTGGATGTAAACCCACTGAATATCTGCACAAACATGTTGCTGAGCCATATATTCACCTTCAGAATACACACAGATAGACTGCAGCATTGCTTTAGTCTTAAACTCTGCTATTTCTTTAGGTCGGCCACACTTCTTAGGAACTATACGGCCGTTGACAAGCACACTGCAATAAATCACCATGCTGAGGATTAATAGGAAAGAGCAAGAGCGCCCAAGCTCACTGTAGCTGATATGTATTTATTCTAGGCAGCGTGGCAATTCATCTCAATGTGTGTGTGCAGCCCTATGTGTGTGTGACGGCCCGAGGCGAATTCAACACGTCTATGCATACATTACCTCCCATGATGCCAGCACTATAGAGTGATTGCCCATGGGGATCGAGTCAATGTTTATCACAGAAAGCGTTTCAGCTGATCAAAGATTACCTCTGAGATAGAGCATGTTGTTGCTGTTTCAGCGGGGGCAGGTAAGCTGTCACCCAGCGCCACAGATGCTATTGTTTCGTGCTATGTAAATCTATAAGGAGCAAATTATTTGTATGTCACAGGTGCAGCGGTGTGCTAAAGAGAATTTATCCGAGGTAACTCTCCTTTCAAGCTGCCAGCAGTGCGTTGTTCACATCTCATCTTTGGAGGCTGATGGTGAGTATGTAAATTCAGGGTGTCTGTATCGTGCACACTGGTAAACACGAGTCATGTAAGGACAGCTGGATTGTATTGGGAAATGGGACAGTGCACATTTCCTCCTGAGACCCTGCAGTTTATTTCTGTCCTCTCTGGGGGATGTGACACTGAGGCCTTTATTTCAAACGCCATGTGTGCAGTTTGTTTGAGTCCTGATGTAATGTGGAAAACACATCTTGGGATTTCTAGTGATGCAACACACATGGGGGTCGGATCAACAGAGTAGCGCTTCTGTCTTTTCAAACCGTGGGAATTCAGCACACATATGTCATGGCATTAAGGGAGTATGATGTCTTCATACTGTTTATGTTCTCCATAAAGAGGTCATTTATTAAGGGCAGTCGTGTATTCACATTTTAAAATCGACATGTTAACCCATGTTCTTTGTTGGCCACAGTGGGACGTGCTTCTCATTCTTTATTTCAGGAAACAAAATCATTGAGTGAGGCAGGAAAGATTTTGGGAGAGAAACTCCCTCTAGAGGAAATACAGGGATTGTAGCCTTTGCAGACCGTTTACATGCACACAAAACTACATAACACAACAGGAAAGGGAAAATACCAAACAAGTACAATGATCTCTTTAAAGAGCAACTTGCAGGTTTTTTTTTATACATTTATGCTTAACCTTGCCTGAAAATTACAATAAAAAATGTTAATGCAGGATTTGATATGTTTTAAAGACATAAGGGCAGGGATTCAGAAGAAAAGGAGCCGTTTTGAGCTCTGCTACTAAAAACTGCTTTTTTTTAACGTCAAACGCGTCATATTACGTCACATGGGAGAGCAACTTTCTTTCAAAATACCAAACCGATCATGCATTTTAGCCATGCCTCATTTCGCTCTATTTGCTCTTTTCCAGCCCTGTTTTTGCAAGGGCTGATTCTGTGGCAAATGAGCTGCAGCTGACCACGGCCCCCTGCAAAGGAGGGGGGCGAGGCACGAGCGTCATATTACCATGCTGTTACCATGCTGTTACCATGCTGTTACCATGCTGTTACCATGCTGTTACCATGCCACGCAACCTCTCATTCCCCTGATAGGTGGAGAGTTGCCCATATTGGCGGAGCTCCTCGTTTCTGACGTCAGAACAATTTCAAATCTGTATCAGTCTGTATCAGATCCGTTGCAGCCCCGTTTTTAGAGATTTGGGTATGGAGGAAAAGAGAGAGGGTTGTGTTTTCTGACACTTGGTGAGTTCCCTGACACACCGGGGACACATATTCATATATTAAAGACGTACAAAAGTGCATTTTGCATGATAGGTCCCCTTTAACGATCGGTAAATACCCTGTTCACTCCATTGAATAAATATATAATTAAATCATAATAATCAGATGGCTTAACAAGTGGTGCTGATTGGAGAGCCAGAGCGTCCACAGCGGTAAGAATAAAAAGAATGGCAACCATGCGGCGGGAAGTCTTCTTCGCTGCTTTTGTGGCAGGAGTACAGCGCCACTTACAGGCCTGGCATATGTACTACAGCGTCTCCAGCGCTTTCGAGCGGTCTCGTGTGAACGGACATGTTTCTGGTGCCTGTTGCGTCTGGACGGAATACTTTTTTGATAACGATTGCGGTCCGTTTGCGTTATCGTCCTCGTGTGGCTCCAGCCTAAGTAATTAAGGTTTATTTAAAGCACCTTTCGCAGGGTCACAAAGGGCTTCTCCAGATGAACTTTTAAGAAAATAAGACAATAACAAATGTAAAAAGATACAAGCAATAAAACAGAAGCAACAACAGGCCGTAAATACACCTGAGAGCACAGGGTCAGACTCAGGCCAGTTTATATAGGTGAGTCTTCAGCTGCAGATGTTATGTCTGAAGGAATAACATAAACCCCGACGTCCTTGATTTATCCTCCAGGTGACCTTTGTTGCATACCATCTTTCTTTCCCCTTATTTCCTGTTATTTCTCCACTAAAAACACACTGTTACACAGCCATAAAATACCCAGACATACTTTGAAAAATCCAGCTTTTCAAAGAGCAAAGGTTTTCTAATAAAAAAAGACACTTGACCACAACGATGCAACAATCCTGTAAATCCAATATTACCATAAAGCAATCCTGCTCAAGGATTTGCATTTTTTCCAGCAATGTCACAAAACAAGCACATATATTAAAGACACAGCTGGCTGCAGTAGATAGGTGTACAATGTATTTTATCTCATGGTATAATATAGCTGTCACTCCACACATATTCAAAGCGTTAAAGTAATATGTTTTATTATGAATAGGCTTTTATTTTGAATGTTTCCTTACACACTCGCCAAATCACAACAGTCATTTTACATTTAACGCTTTTGCATGTTTTCAGCCATATAACACTTTTTCTAGAATAAATACATGATAATTCTATAACCATGGTAGGAAACTAATCAAAAATATCCACCCCCATGTTTGAGTTTGGAGGCATTTACATACAGAACAACGCTTTTATTTTGGCCTATCGACTGTGTTTTATGTCAAAAATACCTTACATTTTGGGTAAAGGCATCAATCAGACAATAATCCTTTCCCTGAGCAAAGGTGATCAACTGTTCTCCTGTGTGGACCTCATGATTTAGGATTCATTTATGTCCGAAACCCTCTTGAAAACTAATCAATCCGTTTTACCTTCCTGTTTAGATAAAGGTCAGATAATTGAAATAAATAAAATGTGATTAATTGAGATGAGGTATTGTATTTCGACTCAAAACAGGTGTAGTTTGGTCTAAATATTTTCTTTAGGGCTTGTATTTTAATGTGAATTTGCTCCTAGTCTGACCATTTTACCCAATTGTAATTAAGCCTGCCACAGGGGTCTGTAATGGTTGTATTCCAAACCCATTGTAATTTCAAAAATAAATAAAATAAAGCGCATTGTGTGTGTCCGGTACATAGAAAACAGGTGTTTAGTAGGAGGAGTTTGCCTCTAATGCAACAATGGCTGTACTCCCTTTTAATTTTCATCTAGATTCAATAGAAGCGGCTTCAAAATAGTTACTAATACAATGTGTGCGCCTCTAAAAACACCAAACCACTATTTATGCTCTGTATAATGAGCAGGTTTGTTGCTTTTCTCCCCACATGCTGAATATAAAACCATATAATAGATTGCAGTGCACAGAGAACCTGCGATAGCATTAGCTTTATTGACAGTGGGCCGAGGCTTTCAAGCACCGGCTGTCTGTGTGATTCATTGTGAAGCAGAGAGACGAGCAGCGTCCAGTCCTGCTTACATGAAACCCCTGGAGGTGAATTTCCTGATTAAAGCCCCTATACCCCCCCCCCCCCCCACACACACACACACACACACACACACACACACACACACACACACACACACACACACACACACACACACACACACACACACACACACACACACACACACACACACACACACACACACACACACACATACACATACACATACACATACACATACACATACACATACACATACACATACACATACACATACACATACACACACAGTGCACAAAGCAGCATGCATGTGTCTTTGTGTGTGTGCATGCCGCTTTTATGTGTTTGTGTGCAAATAGAGTTTGTTCTTGTACTTGCTTGTGTTTGTTTTTGAAATACAAAACAAATATTTTTAAAAGTTTTTGGGGGGGATTTGTTCTTGATCCAACAACTCTAGATACTGCAATTTCTACATATTTTCATCAACTGTAAATTCATCTTTTTGCTGATGTTTTATTCATTGTTTTCTCTATATGGTCTTATTTATATATAAATGTAGCACTTTGGTCTTGTTTTTTAAAGGGTGCTATTGTAAATAAACTTTACTTTCCTAATTGTCATCTATTTTTCTGTAAAGCCAGTTTTAAATCCAGTTTTAGTGCAATTCAAACGCTATTATGAAGGGTGCTTGTGACTGTGGACTGACGCTTCGGGCCATGTAATATTGCACATGTGGTTTAGTTTGAAAGTGTTCCCCCTCCCGTTTTGTCTGTGGCTGGTGATTGTGTTCACCTGGTGCCCTGTGTTGTCTCCTCCCCCCCACCTGTGTCTTATTGGCCTGATTAATGTGTGTGTATTTAGGCTCTGTTTCCCCTGTCAGTGGACAGGTAGTGTGTGTGAGCCTGGGGGCTGCTGACTGTGTTCAGGTGGACAGCAATTGAGGCTGTGACTCATGTGCCCATGATTTGAATAAATGCCCACACCGGGTTGTATTTGGACGTTCTGCCTCCTTGCTTGGTCGGGCCGCTCAACGATCAGCTTCACAGTGCTAAATTAAACACATTTAACTTACTTCCTCAGTTTCTCTTGTTGTAACTATCATTTTAAGTGCAATATAAATAAACTACTCTCTTAAAATGTGCAGAAATATGTGTGCACGTGTGTGTGTTAATCATGTGTTGTGTGTGCCTGAGCTTGTGTTGGTCTAACTTACTGCATGTATAGGTGTGTGCATCAGTTTTATGAACGTGTGTGTTTCTGTGTGTTGCAGAGTTTATGTCCGACATGGCGGGGTTCCATGTGGAAGCCATTGAAGCTGCAGTGGATGTGGAAGGTAAGGCAGATGGTAGTGGTTAGCCCGTGGCTGCTCCGGGTAACCTGACCTGCAGGGAGGACCCTCTGCCTCCTGAGGACCGGCCGCCACATGTGTTGCATGAGAGTAAGTCACCCAAAACCCTGGAACCGCCTCTCGGCTTCCTGAATGCCTGTTCTCATAGCCGGGGCTGGTTCTTTTAAGCGAGGATCTAAAACAACAAAGTAAAAAAGAGATCAGACGGGAGGAGTTCAGAGACAGGATCATGGAGGATCCTGAGGTCTGATGAAGGTGTTATTCACAGTCTCATGTGTTCATGCTGTTTTAGCACTTTATACAGCTTTCATGATGAAATAATAAAACTCAACATGCATTCCAACAGCAGACAATTCTAAGAAGTGAATACAGTGTATTAAAGTAACTGAAGTACAGTCACTCAAGAGCTGTCCTGAAGTACAAGAGTAATGCCTGTGTACTCTATTTACAGTTCACATTGTGCAACAGGTAGCCTACTGGTACCTTTACTATTCGAAGTGTATTTGACAATACTTGTGCACTATGCTGATCCAATTTTACAAACATTTTACGATCCTAGGAATCATGACATGATTCAACAACAACAACAATAACAACAACAACAACAGTATTAGCTCAAAATGCTACTTCCATCCTAATGCCTCAGTAATCCGTAATACAATATCATACTACTGTATACTAATAGCATCAGAGTCACAGAGTCATACATATTATATATTCACACATTAAGGTAACATGAAGTTAAAAGCATTCACAAAGGCAAGCCCTGCTTTCAAATGCAGGGCTTTTACTTGTCATTGAATAGTTTTAGTTGGACTAGGAAAAGTACTTTAAAAATCATCTGTATCTGATATCAATCTTAAAATGTCATCTACTTAGTTGACCCCAAAATCTGCGAATATGCATATTTTTTTATTTCAACTGTCAGTCTTCAGGCTATGAGTGTAGAATCACATACATTACTCTCCACAGTGAAAATATAAACATATACAGTAGAAAGATAAGCCAAAAAAAAGTACTTTGAGGGAAGGAAGACGTAAAAATGCACAATCAATCACTTACTGGTATAAATGTAAGGTCACCCAGGGCCAAACAGTCATAATAAGCTGTTTTGCACATACACATGCATATCATGTTAATAATAATAATAATAATAGATTTATTTTGTTAGCGCTTTTACAGGTGCTCAAAGACGCTTTACAGATATAGTGAAAAGAAAGTGTGAAATGTTACTTTCTTCTTTTAAATCTGTGTGTTCAGCTGTACCCAGCTTGGTCTCTAGATGGCACTAAGTCATAAGTGAACCTGAGGTGGATGGGAGCATCATTAAAATGGTAGTAATAGGCTTTTGATTTAGTTAACTGCCCCACGTGCCAGTAATTCAGAGTGCAGGGTCGACGTGGATAAATATTTGTTTTCTTTCTTTCAAATAGACAACACCAGGTCCAGTGTCTCTTCAGATGAACGCTGCTTGAGATGGTGCTCAACATCTGCTCAGCGAGCGAGAGGTGAGCCACGGTTTGAAAATCCATGTCACTGAATAAATGATGGGCTGATGAAGGCCTGCTCCAGATATTCTTTCAATGCACACCATAGTCAAATATCTGAAAATGACTGAACTGAAAGGAAAAAACTGCAAAAAAAATAATTGTGAAGAGTTTCTCAAATCCTATAACACAAATTGTAATCTCTCTCACACAGACAGGAACAACAGAGGCTGCGATGCCTCTGCAGTGTTTTGATTTGTGATTACACTGAAGTTATGTGGGAACATGTTTTCCTGTCAGCGTCACTGTGACAGTAAGGACAGGCTGACAGCAGCATGCAGCAGCAATGCACGTATCTGTCAAACCTCCACTACATATATTACTGTTTCCTGTCTGAGCGGTACACAGAAGTCACATCGGCAGATTTTGACATAATGTGCTGTCCATTCAGAGGGACATGGGGCGGCAGAAACAGTCTCCAAGAGCATGTGAGGCTCACGCAGAGTTTTTGTGTTAGGGAAAAATTCTATCAACAGAACCAAAAACTGCTGCTGTGCACAGGTTGGAAACTATTTTAAATCTGTGCATGTGGACAGGTTGTGGAAGTTTCACAGTTTGGACATGTTACTGTCATGAAGCGTTCTGAGGCTACTTTTACTCTACTGTAGGCAACATCTGAATATGTTGTGCATATCTGATGAAAAATCATGTAAATCCTTTGTTTACATCCGCTACATAGTGACATCACTATACAGTTAACCAATCAGAGCGGACTGGCCTCTGGTTTCAGATAGAGGGTGGAAAGAGGTGCTGCAGCACAGGCAGTATGAGAAAAAATAAAGAGCTTTCTGAACATTAAAGGTGGGGTAGGTAATGTTGGAGAAACCAGCTCGAGTGCGCTAAAATTTGAAAATACACAACCGGAACAAATCTGCCACTTCCTTACAGAGCCCCTCCTCCAACACACACGAACGTGCACATGACCAATGAGGGCACGAGATAAGCTAGCCGGGCCGGCTCAGATGATTGGTCGTGCTTTTTACAGCGCCACGGCTTCCACAGATGATATTTTTTAATGGGTTTTTTGTCAAAGCACTTCAGATATTCATTGCTATCGGGATGTTAAGAGCATTCCATGGAATTTAACAAAAAGTGTATATCGAGCCGGTTTCTCAACCTTACCTACCCCACCTTTAAAGCACGTTAACAGTAACGGCACAACATACAAATATTAACATGAAAATGAGCATAATACGCCCCTTAAAAAAACAAAATGTCAGCAGTCAAACACAAATAATTGAATCTGTACATGTAATAATAATAATAATAATAATAATAACTTGGATTTATATAGCGCCTTTCAAGGGACCCAAGGTCGCTTTACAAGTAATAGGGCAAAAAAAAACAAACATAACAAAACAAAAGTCAGACAGACAAAACAACAGATCGATTTAGGGGCCGAAAGCCTTGGCAAACAGATGGGTCTTGAGGGCCCCTTTGAAGGCATCGAGTGTGGGGATGTTGCGAATCTCCGCAGGGAGAGCGTTCCAGAGGGTGGGGGCTGCCACGCTGAAGGCTCTGTCCCCGAAGGTTCGCAGTTTGGTGCGGGGGGTGGTAAGCAGGCCGGAGTCTGAGGACCGCAGGTTCCGGGGTGGGGCATGTGGGTGAAGGATGTCCGATAGGTACTGGGGGGCAAGGGCATGGAGGGACTTGTAGGTAAGGAGGAGGATTTTGTAGGTGATGCGGGACTTGACCGGCAACCAGTGTAGGTGGATGAGGGTGGGAGTGATGTGCTGCCACGGCTTTGTGTGTGTGAGGACCCTAGCAGCACAGTTTTGGACATACTGGAGCCTGTCCAGGGTTTTGTTGGGAACCCCGAACAGGACACCATTGCAGTAGTCCAAGCGTGTGGTGACAAACGCATGCACCAGGGTTTCGGCAACCGACTCCGAGAGTGACGGTCGGAGTCTGGCAATGTTCCTCAGGTGGAAAAATGCCGACTTGGTCACAGACTTGACGTGGGAATGGAAGGAAAGGGTGGAATCAAGGATGACACCCAGGTTGCGGGCTTCAGGAGATGGGGAGATGGAGCAGCCGTCAACCTCAAGGACGAAGTCACCAACCTTCTGGAGCAGGGCCTTGGGTGCCACAACCATGAGCTCTGTTTTCCTGCTGTTCAGTTTGAGATAGTTGGAAGACATCCATGTTTTGATGTCATGCAGGCAGTTGATGAGAGACTGAGGGGGGAGCTGGGAGGATGGAGTGGTGCTGAGATACAATTGGGTATCATGTATTCCAATTTGAGCACTAAAGCTTGCACTTTAAACGTATAGCATCCTAACACAATGTTTCCTTTCGTTCAACACATCTCAATGCTTAGCAGTTTTATTTGAAATATGCATATACATCCTAAAAACATTCTTAAAAGCTGTACTTCTAAATCACAAGTAAATGGACAGTATTTAGGTAATTTCTCAGAGCAATTTACAGTTTTCCTTTAATTCGGCCATATACACACACACACACACACACACACACACACACACACACACACACACACACACACACACACACACACACACACACACACTAGCTAGCCCGGTTATCAGGAGTAATTTGGGGCTCAGTGTTTTGCTTGAGGACTCTTTGACAAGTGGACAAGAGACACCAGCCATCAAACCATCAACCCGGTAATTAATGAACAACCAGCTGTGCCTCGTGAGCATCAGCCGCCACACAACAGAGACAGTCTCTTCTGAAAGAAACACGCAAGCCATACCTTAGGCATGTTCAATAGGATGCAAATAGTTTAGTGCTGAAATGCTCTAAGTGATTATTCATTTAAAGTATTGACAGAAAAAAATGAATTGAGGCAACAGATTTAGATTAATCAGGCCAAATTCACCTCCAAAAAGATGGGGATTTGTTGCTTTTCCTTGCTTTATATAATTCAAAACTGAAAATCCTTGGACTGTTTGTGGGTCAAAACAAACTATTCAGTTGAGCCCCAAGCCTGTTTTTCAGGCCTCAGGCTCGGAAATGAGATTCCCAGAACAAATGACTATATCTTCACTTCTAAAAGGGGTAAATTAATAATCTTTTTTCTCAAAGCAATGATAAACCTGTGAGTTGGATATAGAATTGTCAGAATCAATATAGAATTTATTTTAAATTAAATTCAGATTGAACATAGTAAAAGAATGTAAATGATAGTGTCTGTCCAAAATAAAAACATTACTCATAGTGAAAACCACCCTTCAATGATGGGATAGTTGACTAAAAGCTTTAGGAATCCAAACTATAACATATAATAAGTACCCAGTATCAAGATTGATGCAAAACAAGAGACATTTTACCTTTTTAGAGAGGTTCAGCAAAAAAACACTTCTGGGGTCATTTGGGTGGATTTGCCATATCTCTGGCCCCCCTCGGTCGATTTTGATGATTGACACCTCTTTTGAACCATTAGAGCCAATATAATCGAGGGGACGTTCCTAAAATCCATCTAAACATGGCCATTGAGGAGTGAGAGAGATGTGCACGCAGTTTGCCCAAAACCGGAAGCTGGTGTAGTAGCTATCATAGCAGCTAATATGAAATCTCAGTTTTTGACAAAAATGGAATGATGGATTATCAGTAATGATTTCAAAGTGACACAGACACATTGGGTTAACCTTCAGAAGCGTTTTTATCGTTGTAATGCCATTGAACACAACTTTTGATCAGAAAAACAGGAAAGGTAAGACATATTTGCGTTTTGGCTCCGTAAAGAACTTGTGTGTTGTCTGGGTTCGCCTTCGCTGCCTGAGTTTTTTAGAATATGTGGAATCTCAGCTTTAATCTAATATCTTGTTTGTGCAGATAAGTAATAAAGTGTATCTACCGTGAGTTCTGTGCTAAGTGCGTTAGCATTTTTTCGCTCAGGGCTAATTCAGAGGCTTGCTATTACCCTTGTGTTTCGTTTAGCTAAACATGGTTCATATCGTGAGTTAGCTGAGTTTCTTCCCGTTAAGTGGGTATGATGGTACCATTTAGAGAAAGAAAGACAATAAATCAGCCTATGCTTCAGAAAAGGGCTACCTTGTGATTTACAGGTCGTTGCCATGCAGTGTTGGCCATTTACATGTAAAACCCTTTGAAATCCTGTTCAACTTCCTTAAAGTAAGTTGTAACTGTTTTGTTGTCTAAAAATGGCTTGCTCAGTTCTCATTCATAACACTCCGTTCGATGTCTCACTATGGGATGCGCCTAAACGCGTATGCAAACAGAAGCATCTGTTAAGCTCCTCGTAAAGAGACACAAAACTTGAACCCGCTATGCAAGAACACTGGGACGGAGACTTAGGTGAAGTGTCAAAAAGACTGGATTTAATAAGTCCACAAAAACCAGGCAGGGGACAAAGCAAACTCTGAACAGAGTGGGGAGAACGTGGAGTAGGGCTGAGACGGAGGTTGGGCTGGACGTGGCAGGCAGGACGGAATGGAATGTGCAGTTTCTGGAACAGGCAAAAAACAGAACAGGATTAGCATACGAAAAAATCCAACCGGAAGAGTATACAAAAGAACTAGAAAATCTAGTCAGCCGGAACTGGAGTTTACCACTGTGAGTATACGAAGAACTGGCGAAGTCTGATGATCGAACCGGAGTTTTAAGCAGCAGCAGGTGAGTGCTGGTAATCAGTGATGATGAGAAACAGGAGCGGAGGTGAGTTGGCGGAAAACGGAAAGTAGGTCAACCACGCCCAGCTAGGAAGACAGACAAACAGATAGACAAACAAACAGAAAAAAGGAGAAGGAGATACCGCAATTCCTCACAGCATCAATCTCATTACGCCAATCCTGATTGGCTGGTGATCTTGACGTCTACGTCAGGGAATCCACCCACCCTTTAAGTAGCTTGCGCTACGTCGCAGCGTCATTCAAACACCTCTTCTCGCTTCAGAGCACATCTCGAATATCAGTAGCCTGGCTAGCTTAACGGTCCACAGACTGAACCCAAGCTAACATTCGGTCGACGGGCGCTTGCCGGTTACTTTTTTTGCTCTGCAGAAGAATTTAACAAATATTAACACACCAGTTAATAGGTTTGATTTTTTCTTCAAACAGTAACATACCTGTTGCTAGTTTATCCCTCCGCGCCGACACCACGGCGAGCGAGGACGGACTCTTCTCTCCCTCACACCAGAGGAGACGGAGATAAGAAAGATATTAACACACCAGTTAATATTTTTTTGGAGAAAAATCTATCCCGTCGTTTTTTCCTTTCGGAATAACGATAAGGTTGGATTTCTTTTCTCGGTAACATACCTGTTACTAGCTTGTCCCTCCGCACCGACACCCCGGCAAACGAGGATGGACCCTTCTTTCCCTCACAACAGAGGAGTCGGAGGCTCGGAGGCTCGGAGGCTCGGAGGCTCGGCGGCTGCGGGTTTAAGATCTCGAGCACGGACACACACCAGGTCTGCTCGTCCTGCTAGAGCTGGAACACGCCCAGGAAGCTATCGATACCCCCGGTTTGTGCGGGCATTGTGCCCGCTTCACCATCAAGAGCCCCAACTGGACCTCACCGTGGTTCCACCCGCGGAGGATGTCCTACAGCTGGATTATATGGAGGAGGATGAAGGGGATGCCTCTGAGTTCCTCTTATCCGACTCGGATGAGCACGAAGATGACATCTTCGTTTCATCTGCCCAGGCTGCCAAGCCGGAGGCGATGTCCGCTCCCCCGGGCGAAAGCACACCAGCTTCGCCCTGCCTCAGTATGGACTTGCAGGCCGTGTGCCAATGCGCTGCGTCCAGGCTGGAGATCCCCTGGCCTGAAGTGGCCAAGGAGACCTCCAGATCTCGCTATGAGGGGAAGATCTTGCCCCAAGCAGCGAGGATGAGGAAGCAGCTTTTCCCAGTCTTTCCAGAGATGCTGGACGAGGTGTCGGTCTCGTGGAGAGACCGCCCTTTCAGCAACAAGGCCCCAAGCCAGGGTGCCTCCTCTTTGGACTGTGACGGCATGGAGAAGCTCGGCCTGCTCCGCATGCCGCCCATGGAGCCACTGGTGGCAGCCCACCTCCAACCGCGGCTGGCTTCGGCACCAAGCAGGAACCCCACGCTACCGGCAAAGGCAGACTGCTTCCAGTCAGCAATGACCGAACGAGCCTATAAAGCCGCAGCTTTGTCCGCCAGGGCGCTCAACGTCTCCTCGCTGCTGACGGTCAAACCTGAGCCTGCCTTGTGGGACGAAATCGCAGCGATCACGGACATTTGCCTCCGTGTGCAGCGCTGTGCAGTCCAAGCCACGGGCAAAGCACTGGGGACAATGGTGGTACAGGAGAGAGCCAGGTGGCTTACCCTGACGAACCTTCCAGACCGGGAAAAAGAGGACGTCTAGGACATGCATGCCTATTGTTCCCGAGGGCAAATTTGGCTCCGCTCTAGCTTCGATGCAGCAGCGGTGTGAATCCAAAAAGAAGGAGGATGAGGCTCTCCAGCTTTGTCTTCCCCGAAGGGTCCAGCCGCCGCCTTCAACGGCCCCGCGGCAGTCCTTCGCTCAGGCTGCCTCACGTCCTGCCCGTTTCAAGATCCCGAAACAGCAGAGGCCACAGCCCGCCCCGGGTCTCCAGCCCAGACGGGATGGCCAAGAAAGTCTCCGGTTCCGGCAGCAGCCGCTCAGGCACAGCCGGCCCAGACTTTCAGCCACCAGACGAGGAAGAAGAAGAGGGTGGCCTGACAGCCTCCTCTCCTCGATAAAGGAGCTGGAAGTTCCCTGTTCTCCAGCTCCAGAACACGTTTTAGTGTTAGATGCTCATGTGTTTCCGGGGTGCAACCATGCCCCCATCTTTCTGCCGCCTCGAGTGATGTCAGTACGTCATCCTCAAGTTCGCGCCATGAGGGAAATGGACTTAACATCAACGACAGCAAGCTCCGCTGCTCGTTTAAATCACACAAACACATGTCATCAATATTGTCTTTTAATAAATAATTTTCCACTGTCGTTTCCAGGCTTAAAGCCAAGGGCGCAGTCAATAAAAATGAAAAGAAAGACAATAAAAACATTAAACAGTCTGACGTCTACCCCCCTTCTGAGAGTGGCTGCTACCTCTCTCAGAAGGCGGACGATGGACGGGGCTGTGAAGGCATCACCGCCACGCGCATGCGTAGTGTCAACCGGGGTTGTCAACCTGGGGTACCACCGTGTTCAGACACTAGAGGGCCCCATAACACAACAAATAGAGACACTGAGGGCAGACGACAGAGACGTGACATCTCCGCTCGCTTTGAGAAGCGAAAAGTGGAAGATGCTAACAGATTCTGCTTGGGTTTTCAAGACAATAACACAGGGTTACAGACTCCAATGTGCTGTCACCCCCCCTCACTTTTCGGGCATTCTGCATTCGCAAGCCCGGGGAGAGTCGGCCCATATTCTGGAGCAAGAGATCCTCTCGCTACTAGACAAGAAGGCTATATCTATAACACCCTCTGAACTGAGTCAGAGCGGCTTTTATTCCAAGTATTTCCTCGTTCCCAAACGGGGAGGGAAAGGGATTCGGCCTATACTAGATTTGAGGGCTCTGAACAAATATCTCAGAATGCTCACTCACACATCTCTGTTGCGTCTCGTGCGACAAAACGACTGGTTCACATCAGTCGACCTGAAAGATGCGTATTTCCACATCCCAGTATATTACCCACACAGGAAATATCTGAGGTTCGCCTTTCACGGTGTCTGTTACGAGTACAGAGTACTTCCCTTCGGTCTGTCTCTCAGCCCGCGAGTGTTTGTACGGTGTACGGAAGCCGCGATAGCCCCGTTAAGACAACAGGGTATTCACCTGGCAACTTATCTGGACGATTGGCTCCTTCTCGCACAGTCGGAGCAAGAGGCTATTACGCAGACGAATGTCCTCGTAAAACACCTGCTCGACCTGGGTTTCGTAATAAACACAGAAAAGAGCATGTTGTCCCCAGCCCAGACTGTACTCTTCCTGGGCCTACGCCTGAATTCGGTGCCCTTTAGAGCCCGCCTGTCAGCAGAGAGAGTGAAAGCCTTCAGGGCTTGCCTCGCTCATTTCCAGCCACGCAAATATGTTCTCTTCAGATCATGGACCCCGTGCGTCATGGCGCACGGAGAGTGATGGTCACTATGAAATGCGTAATGGCACTGCGCCACTGGCTGCACCCGACTTTTCTAGTACGGGACGTGCCTATGGGTGCTCTCCTATTGCGGAAGGTGGTCACCACAGACGCATGTCTGACGGGCTGGGGGAGTATATACTAAGGTCGCACTTACCAGGAGTGATGAACCTCGGGGCAGATCTGCTGTCCAGAGGTGCACCACTATATGCAGACTGGACTCTACATCCAATAATTGTGAGTCAGCTGTGGGTGCGTTACGGCCGGGGTGGATCTGTTCGAGGAGTGGTGCCTTCAAAAAGGACACATCTCTTTTCAATGTCCTGTCGGGGTGATTTTATCATTTCTATAGGACTTAATTGATAAACACAGAGCTTTCTCTACGATCAAAGTGTACCTGGCTGCTATTGCTGCATGCCATGTGGGCTTTGAGGGAAAGACGGCTAGCCAATATCCCTTGGTCTGCCGTTTTATGAAAGGGGCTCGCAGGCTCCTCCCTGTTTCCAGGTCACTGGTGCCCTTATGGAACTTGGCAGTGATTTTAGATGGGCTCACTCGACCTCCATTTGAACCCCTGGAAGAAGCTGACATGAAACACCTGTCACTGAAAACAGTGTTGTTATTGGCTCTGGCATCTGCCAAGCGAGTCAGTGACATTCATGCGCTCTCTGTACATCCTTCATGCACCCAGTATGCCCCGGGGCAAACGAGAGTGTTGCTGAAGCCCAACCCTGCCTTTGTACCTAAGGTGGTTGGCTCATGTACCCCCATTGACATTGAGGCATTTCCTCCGCCGCTGTGTTCCTCTGAGGAACAGCGGCCGAATTTGCTGTGCCCAGTCCGTGCTTTACGCACCTATATGGACAGGTCAAAAGAGTTTCGATGCAATGACCAACTCTTTGTATCCTGGGCTAACCCTCATAAGGGCAAGCCCGTTACCAGGCAACGGCTCTCCCACTGGATTGTGGAAGCGATTGCTCTGGCTTATACGAGTCAGGGTTTGCAGGCACCAACGGGCCTGCGTGCTCATTCTACTCGTGGACTGGCTACATCCTGGGCTTTGTTCAAGGGTGTTTCCATCCAAGACATTTGTGCAGCAGCGAGCTGGTCCTCACCGCTCACTTTTGTCCGCTTTTACAGGCTAGATGTCTCTGCTCCAAGTGTGGCCCGCGCAGTGCTGGGCCCCGTGTTGAGACAGGGTTATACCTGTTAAGTTCTGGTTGTTTTGGTGATTTTCGAGATAAGCATGTCTAGCAATACGGGAGTTTCAATATCCCATAGTGAGACATCGAACGGAGTGTTATGAATGAGAACTATAGGTTACTTACGTAACCCCAGTTCTCAGAGTAACATGAAGTGAGATGTCTCACCAGACGGCCCTTCTTGCTAAGGCGAAGCGAGAAGAGGTGCTTATTTTGAATGACGCTGCGACGTAGCGCAAGCTACTTAAAGGGTGGGTGGTTTCCCTGACGTAGACGTCAAGATCACCAGCCAATCAGGATTGGCATAATGAGATTGATGCTTCTGTTTGCATACGTGTTGAGGCGCATCCCATAGTGAGACATCTCACTTCATGTTACTCTGAGAACTGGGGTTACGTAAGTAACCTATAGTTATTGCTTGTACTGTCCAACTTATTGTGACAATTATTGATCCTAAAACAAAGATAGCAGCCGCACAATTGCCATCCACAAATCCAAAAATATATAAATTACTGGTCAGATATTTGGAAAACCATGTATACTTCTCTCTCTTCCAACAGCAGTGGAGGCGGGACAGATCAGGGGCCTCGGGCTATAGGAGCCAAAACACTGACTCCACTTCTTTCTGTTTCAGCTCTTATTGATCAACAAGCATGTCTTTGTCACAGCTCTGGTGTATTTGATGCTGCACGTCATGTAGTGTGTTGCTTGTAACTTTGCTTAATTAGAAATATAGTTTGTACTGTTGCTCTTAGTTAAACGCACCAAATGTGAAATTATTTTATATGCCTCGGGCCAAACTGGACTTAGCAATGACAACATCAGAGGGGTTGAAGGCAGGCTGCCATTAAAGCTAATAGCCTCGTTATTATTATTATTATTATTGCCAATAGCCTGCAGCGGGGGTGGGGGGGTGAGGAGGGGCCGGCATCATGTGATCCATCTAAACACATCTGCGACTTCTGGGACCAGGAATATCCAACAGGTCCTGGTTTTTCTTACCTCGTGATAAATCATTTGTTTTCAAATAAGAGATCGACACAGGTCTGTGGTGACGGGAGGAAATCGTTTGAAGACGGAGAGACAGAACTACAGCAGATAATGTGCTGCTATATGATGCATGTCAGTAATGCTTAATGACATCCTCAATGGAAGAGGGGAATCAGCTTCCTGATGTCTGCAGCATCTCCCCTAAATTAGTGCCAGAAATTATGCATATATTCAATATGGTTCGTAAAGTTAATCTGCATTCATCAGGTGTATTTACATACTAGATACATAGATAGATAGATCACTAAAGGACAATTCCATTATAGTTATTTGGAAAGCAGATAGACGAACAAATAAAAATGGGCGGTTCTAGGTTTTTGGCTTTTAATATTTGAACTTAATTAAGGTGATAATACTTGTGCAATGTCACTTTGTTGTCTGTAGTATATTTTACATTGAGATGTTTTCACTTTTGCCTACAGAGCACTGTTCCACTACTCCTGCAGTTTGCCAGTCTATCATCACACATTGAATTCTGGGTAAGTGTTGATTTTGTGAGTTTGGGGTTATAAGACATAGTGTAGATGACATTTAGATTAAACGTGTTTCCTCCTCCTCTAAGCTGCACGGCCCTGGGTGATAAAGTAGAGAGGCTGGCATAGGGTCGTTCTTGAAATTGTATCCAAATTATAGTATGCTATACATTAGCCGTAATGCAATGGTTGACTGGCTAATTTCATGGTCCAACCCATATGATTCACACCCCAGTTGACTACTCTTACTCAAAAAAGTATTGAGTACGTTTTGCATCAGGTGTGAAAACCAACTGTACCAAAACAGGAGTATTAAAGTAAATGTCCAAGGCTTCGAACACAAATCAATCGATTATAAAGACGTCCTTAAAACGTTTTGTATTTTGTTTGAAATAATACATGTCAGTGATTTTGCTTGTAAATCTGTAAGCTTATAAGTGTTGAAACATCTTTAAAAGAAACGTGGTGGTGAAAAGTGAGACGACAGAGGTTGTTGACGATGTCCAATTTGGTTTTTGTTTAGGGAACCACGGCGATGCTAACTCCCACATCGGCTTACAAAAATGCGTAATCCTTGCTGCACTTAATTACCTACAACGCAGTGGTTCGTCATCCAAAAAGGTTATTTATAAATGTATATGAGTAAAAAATAAATGTTATTTTCCCTTTTTAGAGGCAAAACATCCAAGAGCCAGGAGGCCCGTTGAAGTCGAAGTGGGCGGATACCGCCGGCAGCAGTCAGTCAAATCCAGGTCAGTGGTGGTGTGGGGGTAGGGGTATGTGTGTGTGGGTATGTGTGTGTACGTGTGTTGCAGGGGGGGGGGCTTGTATTATACACTGGACGAACGATGTGACCGAATTGAGAGAGTTTCTATGCAAGCAACAGGATCTGACCAGGGCAGATTAAGTACACACACACACACACACACACACACACACACACACACACACACACACACACACACACACAAACACACACACAATTCTCTCTTTATCTACTGTACACACACACATTGGTCTACATGTCCGTCTGTTGGTTAGTTTCTCTGTTTATTTCCCAGGATGGCGCCTCGTGCAGAGAAGAAGAACTTTGGGGATTTTCTGGTTGTTCTGAGCCTTTAAGGTCTAAATGCAGTCTCCTCAGTGCCCCCCCCCCATCCTCCTACACATCTGTTTCTCATTTACATGCTGGGTCTAAGTTCAGTATGAGACAGGGGGAGGGTGGGTGGGTGGGTGTTGGAAAGTGAAGGGGGGGATCTGAAACATCTTTAGTCCTCCACATGTTTCTCTTCCCTTTAAATAAAGACTTAGTTTCCAATATGTGAGAACCAACATTTAAAACATGGACGCCCACTCTTCTTGAAAAAGCGTAGATTTTACAGCAAATGAGCGTGGCTTTTAAAAGGTGAAAGCTAATGTGAGACCCGTCGTTGACAAATAATTACACATCTCCAGTCTGGTAACCTTGATATTTCC